>BSBK01008618.1:0-223817 GCA_027943335.1 Chamaecyparis obtusa | reverse complement strand
ATTATATATATATATATATATATATATATATATATATATATATATATGTATATATATATATATATATATATATTATATATATATATATATATATATATATATATATATATATATATATATATATATGTATATATATATATATATATATATATGTATATATATATATATATACATATATATCTACTACTTTTCTTGTTTCAATTTGTATATGCTATTACTCCCGCTTTGACATCAATGACAAAGGTGAGTCAAAAAAGTTATGTACAAGTCAAAAATTTTAGTCTACCTTTATTCCTTCATTTTGAAGAACTAGATAATAGTGCAATGCAATTTGAAATTTTTTTCTTGAAGCTAATCGACCCTTTGTTCCATGCATCTTTTATTAGATTTGAAACTGTAAGCAATGTGCATAGTCCATAGGATGCTAACTCAATTGCTTGAAAGTTTGGATAGCTGAACTATTTGTATGATGATTTTTCCTTCAAACAATATTCAAGATGTCTCTCAAATGTGTCAATTTTCAAATATAGATGTTCTCTTAATAAAGAGAACCTCTACAATAACTTCTCTCTCCTACTTTCAAAAATTCTCCTCTCATCATGAATTATACTGATCTTTTTCTCCAAGTCAATAACTTGAGCATCTGCACTTTTTAGCTCATTTACAACATTCTTCAATTCAACTTCATTATTCTTGATTTGAGAATTGAATGTGTGCATGTGTTCATGTGCTAACACACATTTTTTATATAGTGTCTTCCCTTCATGAACACATTTTCTCATGCTTTAGTTGTAGGAACCTCTACTAATGGTTTGAAATGACTATCAAATTCTTCTAACACTTTATCTTCCTTCCTTTGAATATTACTTTCACTAATCTAAACTAGAATTAAATTTTGAAGTTTACTTGTTACCTTGTCAAGAGTATCTTGTGTATTCTTTGTTTCTTTTCTCTTCTCAATTATTCTATTGATGGAATATGTGGATATCAATCCTAATTGCTCAATATCTATTACTTATGTGCTGCTTGATCTGCCCATCATACAAGCTTGAAGTGATTCCAAGGGTGTCTTTGGTGTAATTATGCTTGGAATTTGTGTGCTTAGTGCCTTTGTAGGTGTGACAAGCTAAAGAATCCGATTATTTACTTGATCCTTTGTTTTCTCTTTTGTTACATATTTTTTTGGTTCTTTCTCTCTTCCTTTAAACTATCTTATGATCTGCAGGATTGACTGTCCATGAATTATTTGTCTATATTAATTATCTATCCATGAATATTAATAAATTTTTGATTGAACAAAATTATGTATTTGACAATTGAAGTTTCTAATTGTAACTTCTCAAAGATATTATACAAGTGATACAATATGTCTAGCTTTTTCAAATTGCCTTAATTTATAATTAAAATTTTCATGTTCTCAATTTTAGGGTTCCATTTCTTTCTTCCTATACTTGTATCAATTTGTTTTTCTTTCTCTATTTCTTCTTCTGATCCAATTTCTTGTTCTTATTGCTTCTTTCTTCAATGTTTTTTTCTAGTGTCTTTTGTCTTTTACCAGGTCCTCTAGCCATTTCATTTACTCTTTTCTGCTTGGGAGTCTCTACTTTTTCTTTATTTATGTCAACTTGAGTTACTATTGTGGTACTCCCAGTAGATCACCTTTGTGATTTAGGTGACTGCACATCAATTATAATCACCCGTTCTTCTTGACTAGTAGGTTCTACTAAGTCACATATGGTATTGTGGATGGTATTTTTGATTGATTTGCAATTGTAACTCCTATAGAAGATCCACCTTTTATTACAAGTTGTTTTACACTTAAAACTTTTTTTTGTCCACTACTTCACATTTTTTTTGTTAGAAATAGGAAATACTGAGAGGGGGGTTGAATCATTATTTCACAAAATTTTACTTTTGCCCACTTATGGATATATGTAATTAACTTGTAACTTGCATAAGAAAATAAACTGAATAAATTGAATAACACACACAACCATAAAATAAAGGAACTCATAATATCATGTTTGTTATCGAGGAAACCCTAGCCAAGGGAAAACCTTTGTGGGGATGATACCCAAAAATGATCCACTAATCAAAAGTATTTGGTTAAAGATATTGACCTTGTTAGGGGCCTATTACATATGTATAGTGTCTCAGTCCTTTTTAGAGGACTTTGGGCCTTGTCAGAAGCCTCAACCCTATTAGGAATTGGTATTACAAAATATGAATGTATGCAAGATCAACCCATTGCCCAAATATGCAATATAGAGTAAAAATCTTCAGTAAAAATGATAGAATACAAAAACCTTTTACTGGTGTTGAATATCTTCAATATTTTGTTCTAGCTTGTAAGCTCTTCACAAAACTTGCTATCAATTCGCATTGATCTGATTATATATTAGATTTCATATAAACATCATTAATACATCAATACAAATTATTTTTACAATTTCACATTAGTCTCTTACAACTTTGCATTACATAATACTTTCCTTTATACCAGCTATCTCAAATATTTCTCACCAGTCAGCTTCCATGTTATCAGATCAAAACATTAACTTTTTTTGCCTTAGGGTTAACATCTAGGATGTTGTTCCTAATTTTTTAATTCAATATTTTGATAGAAAAAATAATACCTTCACTCAAAATAATCATTTATTGATCCTTGCCCTATTATGGTCAGCTCAACACTATTTCTGTAAAACATTAATATCTATGTTTGTACATATCGTAGAGTCTTTCTCTCTTACATGTAGCTTCAACATACCTTATATGATCTATGCTCAAGTCCTCATGCACTGGAAATACTTCTCTTAACTTTGTTGATCAAAATAGTCTCTGTGTAGATAGATAATCATTGTTATACTTAGATAATTTTCTTAATTTCTCATCAAAAACTTCATCCTTGGATGATGCTATCTTAACACTAAATATATTTTTCCATAATGACAACATCATGGTATCCTACTCAGCTAAATTACCAACAATCTCCCCCTTTGTCATTGGTGGCAACATAGTGGATAATGGCTAAGTCCCAAAAACTTACAACAAAATTTCAAAAAAAAACTTGCAACATTGTGTTACATGGCCATTAAAAGATTTTCAAAAGTCTATGGATCATACATGTATACTTAAATTATTCTACCATAAGGATACTCCCCCTTTGATTACACTATATCCTTTTCCTCATATATCTATATCTTATACATACAATAAATTTTCCCATACTATATTACTCCCCATTTGACAACAATGAAAAAGGTGTCAAACTATGTATATATATAGGTCAAAAATTTTGATATAGCTTTTGTCTTCAATTTTGTAAAGCTGGAAGACTTGAAATGCAATCTATAAAGTTCTCCTTCAAATTTTTAATCTCCTTATCCCACACAATCTTGACAGAATCTGATACACTAAGTAGTACACATAGCCCATAAGATGCTATCTCAACTGCTCTAAAATTTGGATAGGAAAATTTACCATATTATCTCTTTGAGGAAAGACATTCTTCAAGTTGATTCTGCACATTACTGATTTTCAAGGTTAGGTTCTCTCTGAGTAACTTGCAAACCTCTTCAACTTTCTTTCCTTTTCATTTTTGAATAGTCTTATCTCATCATGTATTTTGCTAACTTTCTTCTTAGTATCAGTGATCTTCATGCTATGATTTCATAGCTCATTCACTATGACTTTTAGTCCTACTTCTTTATTCTTTAGCTTCTCTAAAATATTTGAGATATGATTATGTGATAAGGCACACTGACTATACAATTCTCTTCCTTTCTCCAAATATTTCCTCAACTCCTTAATGCAAACATCAAGGTTATCTAAATTATTCTTAATGTTTTGACAAGTGGATTGAAGTAAATGTGCATCGTGAAGAGTTTGTGCTTTCATTGATGCAATGTCAGATAAAGTAGTGAATTCACTATCAAAAGCTTTGATTACTTTTCTTTCTTTTACTTGTGGATAAAATTCACTAACTTGAGTCGATATAACATTTTGAAGTTTATTTTCTACCTCAATTAGAGATCCTTCCAACCTCTTTACTTTCTGATTCTTTCTAATTATCTTATTTAGGGATGAGATAAACTCTATTTTATCATCATCATCAACTTCAGCTCCCAAATTTGCTAATACTGACTCAATAGGTGACTTTTATGTGCTTGTTGTCATGACCTTTTGGGGTGTGACTATCTGAATGTGCTAAGGTATTATCTCTATAGGATTTACCTCTTTCTCTTTACCTTGTTCCTCATGCAATGCTTGTCTAGTGACTTCTATTTGTGTCTCCTCTAATGCCTTTTCTTCATCTTCCTTATCCTCTCCTTTTTCTTCTTCAACATCTTCTTCAACATCTTCTTTCTTATTTTCTTCCTCATTCACCATCTCTCCAAAATTGCCAACATCATCTCCTTGATCTTCAAAAGGATCTTCTTCTCTGTCAATGCTGATGCTAGTATCTTCTACATGCATGGTTTCAGCATCAATTAGTATGGTAGGTGGTGGAATAGTGGTTTCTTGTAGACATGGTGTTTCTTTCATTTGTGTAGCTTCTTTTTTTATTTGAATATCTTGTTCATATTCCCTTAGGCCTTCTCCCAGTACTCAAGTCATCATGTTTATAAATGCTTCCTCTGTTTCCTTGTTAACTTCCTCAGAGAACTACCTCTCATAATTAGAATTTTTCTTCTTTTCCTTCTCATATGGGTGATGAGAATCTTCATTATCTCTTTGAAATGATCTTCATCTTTGATCTCATAAAGATCACTTGGTATCTTATCCTTGATATTATCAAATTTCTTGTTAGAAATGATCATGTGCCTAAAAAATCTATTCTCATGATTGAATTTCTCAAAACTATTGTACATATGATAGTATTTATTTAATTTGGTGAAATCTTCTTCATTTATGATCAAAGGATTCACTTTCTCAATCTTAGGCTTCCACCATTTGTTTTTGTTGTTTCCTACCTCTTATTATCCTTAAGATTGACATGAAACTTGACCTCTCATTTTCTTAATGGGTGTGGATTCTTCTTCTTGTGTCCTTTTCCTTTTGATGAGATAAAATATAGTTTTTACCTTTTTCCCTGTTCACGAGCCATTTCTTTTACTCTTTTAGCCTGTGTAGTAGAAGTAGATCTTTTAGATTTTTTTGTGGTTGCTACTAGTGGCTTGTCTAGTGATATACTCATCTCACTAGGCTCAGTGACATCTTCATCAATATTTTAAATATCTGGTACAAGGGTTTCTTTGGATGCCAAAGGTGGTACACTTAACACTTCCTTCTATCCAATATCTCTCATAGCTATTGCTTTTTGTTTTGCAATGCTAAACTCATCTTCATTCATACTTGTTTCCTTTAATATTTTATTAATAGCTTCGTCAACCCTTTCCTTAACTAGCTTATGCAATAGTGATTGGTGTGTTGTATTGAAAATTTATTTAAATGTTCCAAATCTAGGACTCTTGTGATCTAATCTACATTTTAAAATTTAGCTCACATATCCTTGAATTTCATCTTAAGACACTTCATAATCTAGAGGATCTATGAATTCAGTTCTTGGTTCTACCCCTTGAATATATGTGAAGTCTATGTCAACCAAAAATAATATCTCACTTTTTGACTTCTCAACCATTGAGGGTGGAATTCTTGACATTTTCTTCATGTCATTCTAAAAAGTCTTAATTTCAAGTGTGGTGCTCTCATTTACTTTATCAATTGGGTATCTAAGATACACCTTTTTAATTCTCTCCATTGTACTCCTCTCATAATTCCAATCAGTTCCTATAGTGTAAGGAAATCTTCTCAAAAGGTGGAAAAACATATAGGTGATTAAGGATGAGAATTTAAATTGGGAATTCTTTGTCTTCTTGATCTTCTCAAGATTCTCAATCAGCTGAATTCTTATAATTTCACTCATGTCAACATCAACCTTGTCAACACACATAAGATAGGATGCTTTTACCATACCCATTTCTATATCATCTTCTCTAGAGCTGACACATAGCTTGGTAGCCATTATCTTACACACATACCTAACATCATTCTACTCAATTTTAATTATTACAATACATCTTCCATTATATGAGGATTTAGTGTTATCTAGGACTATTTTCTTCACATTATTCTCATTTAGAGGAATTTCACCTTTGTTGGATAAGCTTGTTACTTCATGAATCAAATCAATGATATCTATCACTCTATCATCCAACCAAAAATTTCCATCATTAATTCTTCTTAAAATGATCTTATTCCATTCATCATTCTGAAATTTGTAGTGAAATATATACTTGATAATGTCTAGTTGACCTAAATTTGTATACCCTTCCTTATAGGTCATCTCCTGGTTGTAGATTTTGTCATATTGTTCAGACATGCTACTATCTCCTATAGTCTCAAATTTTCACTTTAGGTATCCTTTTACATCTTCCAAATCTAATACACCATCGGGTATAGACTATAAAGCTAAGCTAGGGTCTTCCTCATAGGGTTATATTAGTTCCATTCTCACCTTAGGTCTAGGTGTTTCCTTAATGTTATGAACTATGGATACATCCATGATTGTACTAAAAAGTAACTACCCTAATAGTAAACACTTAGTAAACTATCTTAGAATCATGATTTAGGGCTTCTGCATAGATTTGGTGAAAATCTATCTCCAAATCTTTCAAACTACTTTCAATCTGCACTAGCTAGCTCTCTAAGAGTTTTGTAAACTCTTGAATGATAAAATGATATCCAATAAATTGATTTTATCTATCAAATCCTTCAAGACATTATCATTGCATTAATTGCATAAGTTTATGCACGCCAAAAGGTTTTTTCACTTCATGTGCTCTCATAAATACTTGAAATTACATGTGCTCTTAATCATAGGTTTCTTACATCACTTTCTATCACATATTAACTTCACAAGGTGATGAAGGGTGCTCCCCTTAATACCACAAACACATAACAAAAATAGAGAAACAACAACAATATGCAAGAACAAAAAATTGGCTTCTTATTATCTCCACAAATGTGGAATTATAAAATTTCAGAATTACAATATGCAAAGCCACATGGGAATTCCCTTACCATATTATGTAGGACAAAGCCTCGAACTATTACCCAGATCTACTACCCAGAACTATTCTGAACTGCCTAAGACAATAATACAGCTTTCCTTTATAGGCAATTTTTCCACCGCCTGGGAAGGTTCCAGAATTTTAGCCAATAAGGCCGACCAAACTTAGAATTATTTTATTTTACATTTTATTACATCATAGTCAGCTCAAGATAACCTTTGAAACCCGAACAAAAATTTTGAAGAAAATTATTTTCCACCATTTCAGGTGACCCAACTTCCGAAGACCATAAGTCATCACCAGTTGACCCGATCGGCTATTATAACCCCATTTTAGAAATGCCACGAAGCACTCTACAGGCTTGACCCACGCAAGCACCTGTCACCCAAATTTTTTACCTCATCCAGGGCCTCTAAAGCCTTCAAAACTGAGTTCAAAGTTTCTGTACCCTGCTGCCAATACCGAAAACCTTCAATATCTTCCAATATACACTTGCTCTAGCAATGAAACTTTACTGGCAGACTTATATGACCAAAATGAACCTCCAAGAAAGAAATCAGATCATTCTGAGCACATACAAAAATTACCAAAAATAGTAACTTTCCATAAATAGCAGCTTTGCACAAAATAGCCCTTATTGAATATAAAAACATAAATATTTTTTTTTGGGTGATGCAAGATTGCTCTTACACTAGGATGCTCCTGCATCAGACACCTAGGGTAATTTGAGAAGTGACCCTGTCACGAATCAGGTGTGCAGAGGAAAACCAAGATGGCTAACCTCCTCCTTTGTCAGCCATGATGAATCTTCAACAGGTCATCCTTTCCACCTGACCAGATATTCTTCATATGTCTTGTTCCTTGTGCTTCTGCCAACACGACTGTCCAGTATATCTTCGATCTCCTTAGTGTCTGAACTAGTTGCTGGAATACTCCACTGTGCTGCTATGATCTCATCTTCAACGCATCCTTCATGATACTCTGTCAGATCTGAAATGTTAAGCACTAGTGAAATATTTAGCTCATTAGGCAATTCTACCTCATAAGCATTTCCTGAATCATGTTTCTTCAGTATTCTACATGGTCCAAACTTCTTCATTTTTAGCTTGTTATATGTACCAACTGGAAACTGCTCCTTCTGCAAATGAACCATGACTTCATCACCAACTTGAAATTCCTTATACCTCCTTTTCTCATCTGTCTTAGCCTTATACTGTGTGTTCATCTTGGTAATATGCTTCCTCACCTCCCCATGGATGTTCTTCAAGTGTTCTGCAAAATCCTTAGCTTCAGCACTACTTATTTCTCCTTTATCTATCTTCCTTAATTTAGATGCATTTCTTGGACTACTTCCATATACAATCTGGAATGGTGATTTACCAGTGCTCCTGTTGACAGAATTACTGTATGCAAATTCTGCTTGTGGTAAAATCAAATCCCATCCTATTGGCTTATCTCCAACCAAACATCTCAGCAGATTTTCCAAACTTCTATTCACCACCTCTATCTGTCCATCAGTCTGTGGATGATGTGATGAACTAAACTTCAAATCTATCTTCAACTTCTTCCACAATGTCCGCCAAAAATATCCAACAAACTTAATATCTTGATCTGAAACTATGGTCTTTGGCAAACCATGTAGTCTCACCACTTCTTTGAAAAACAATTCTGCTACATGAACAACATCATTAGTCTTCTTGCAGGGAATGAAATGTGCCATCTTCAAAAATTTGTCAACTACTACAAAAATTGAATCATGTCCCCGCTGTGTCCTCGATAAACCAAGAACAAAGTCCATACTGATATCCTCCCAAGGCTTCTCTGGTATAGGTAATGGCTGATACAACCCTGTATTCTGCTTCACTCCTTTCACCATCTGACATACTCTGCAACTCTGTACAAACTTCTTCACATCTTGCTGCAATTGTGGCCAATAATAATTCTCACCAACCAAAGCAAGGGTTTTATCACGACCAAAATATCCAGCCAATCCTCCACTATGCTTCTCCTTGATGAGATTCTCCCTCATAGAACTTCGTGGAATGCACAACTGACTCCCTCTGAATAGCATATCATCTTGGATGATAAAATCTAGCCATTTCATCCTGTCTAGAGTAACAGGTTCTGTACAAGCTTTCCAAGCTTCACTAAAATCAGGATCCTCTGGATACAAATTCTTGAGTTCCTTGAACCCAACCACCTCAATTTGCATCTTTGTCAGCAATAGTTGCCTTCTGCTAAGAGAATTTGCAACCCTGTTAGACTTTCCACTTCTGTGTTTCAAAACAAATGTATAACTCTGCAAAAACTCAACCCATTTCAAATGCCTCTGATTCAACTTTCCTTGACTATTCAAATATTGCAAAGCTTGATGATCAGTATACAAAACAAACTCCTTAGGAAGTAGATAATGTCTCCACTTCTTTAATGCCTGAACTATAGCATAAAATTTCTGATCATAAACAGAATACTTCCTCTTGGCATCATTTAACTTCTCACTGAAATAAGCAATAGGTTTACCTTCTTCGCTCATAATAGATCCTATTGTAGTACCACTAGCATCACAATCTACTTGAAAAACCTTATTAAAATCTGGAAGTGCTAAAATAGGTTGTTCTGTAACTTTTTGTTTCAACAATTGAAAACTCTTTTCCACCCCATTAGTCCACTTAAACTCTTTTCTATCCCCTCTCATTGTTTCAGTCAAGGGTCCACAAATACTGCTAAAATTTTTGATAAACTTTCTATAAAAGCTAGCTAGACCATGAAAAGATCTTACCTTAGTAGCACTCATTGGAGTAGGCCATTCAAGCATATCCTGTACCTTCTCTGGGTCCATTTTTAGACCTTCTGCTGAAACTACAAATCCCAAATACACT
Source organism: Chamaecyparis obtusa (assembly GCA_027943335.1). Lineage (NCBI taxonomy): Eukaryota > Viridiplantae > Streptophyta > Pinopsida > Cupressales > Cupressaceae > Chamaecyparis > Chamaecyparis obtusa. Next base: position 213,865 of record BSBK01008618.1, on the reverse strand, counting down.
AACTCTTTCTTCACAAAACTGCACTTAATACCACAAACACATAACAGAAATAGAGAAACAACAACAATATGCAAGAATAGAAAATTGGCTTCCTCAAATTAATCAACAATTTCTCATCTCTCAACTTCTCAAACACCATACGAATATGCATCATATGCTCATCCAATGTCTTACTAAAGATCAAAATATCATCTAGGTAAACAATGACAAACTTACCCAGAAATTCTTTCAGAACCTCGTTCATGAGCTACATGAAAGTGCTCGGTGCATTGGTTAACCCAAAAGGCATGACTAACCACTCATATAGTCCTTCCTTTGTCTTGAAGGCAGTCTTCCACTCATCTCCTTCTCTGATCCGAATCTGATGATATCCACTCTTCAGATCTATCTTTGAGAAATACACAGCTCCACTCAAACAGTCCATAATATCATCCATTCATGGCAATGGAAACCTATACTTGATTGTGATCTTGTTTATTGCCTTAGAATCTATACACATCCTCCATTCTCCATTCTTCTTTGGTGCTAATACCGCTGGTACAGCATAGGGACTTAGACTCTCACAGATCAATCCTTTCTGTAACAGTTCATGTACTTGTCTGTTCAACTCCTCACTTTCTGCAGGTGTCATTCTGTGTGCTGCCTTATTCGGAAAACTTGCTCCTGGGATCAAGTCCATCTGATGATTGATCTTCCTAACTAGTGGTAATCCATCAGGCACATTATCGGATACAATATCCTGAAACTCATTCAACAAATCTGCAACTTCTATAGGAACATCTTCTACTTCCTCTTTACCAACTTTTGGAATTAAAGCAAAACATACATGCTCATGCCTCATACCATCTAGGAAATTTCTTCCATCAACAAAATTTATCCTTGCATTACCACATACCTTTTCTTTAGTCTCCTTCAATGGTTTTAGCTTATGTCACACTCCATCCTTTGTCAGGATATAGGTATTCACACGACCATCATGTACAACACATCTATCAAACTGCCATGGTCTACCCAATAACATATGACATGCATCCATAGATATGATATCACATAATACCTCATCTTGGTATCCGCTAATCTTTAACTTCACTAGGCATTGTTCATTGACCATGACCTTGTGGTCATCCTGTACCTAGGCAATCCGATATGGATGTGGGTGTTTCTGTCTCTTGAGCTTCAACTTTGTCACCATCTCTTCTGACACCAAATTGTCAGTGCTTCCACTATCAATAATCACATCACAACATTTACCTTCACACTTGCACCTAGTGCGAAACAGGCTCCTCCTTTGCTCAGGTTCATTCTCACCACTCAACAGGACTCTTCTGTCAATCAACGTTTCTCCTCTTTCAGCATCTTCAAAATTTGATGATCTGGCATCTTCATCTACATGTGCAACTCTGGCCTGGCCTTCATTTCTCCTATTTGTTCTGCCTTGGCGTTGAGGACATTCAAATGCCCTATGACCTTCTTCTCCACAGTGAAAACATGTTCCACGGAAGCCTCCTCTTCCAGATCCTTGTCCTCTTCCTCTGTGATCTCTATTATTCTGATCTTGGAAATGATTGGAATTATTTCCTCTTTGATTCTGACTGCTACTAGCCTCATCCTTCTTTTTTGGATCTTCATTTTGGCCACCATATGACTGTCCACCAGATCTTCCACCACGACCTCTTCCATTTTGTCTGCTCTCAAACTTCTTGTTTATCTTTTCCTCTACTTTTAGGGCAAACTGGTATGCCTCCTCAATACTGTTTATTCAAACCAGATTCAACTTCTCTTGAATGCTTGACCTTAACCCATTAAGGTATCGGGAAACTTTCTCCTTATCAGCTTTTGCATGGCCTGTTTTGATGAGGAGTCGATAGAACTCCTCTGTATACTCCTGAACAGATCTTCCTGCTTGTTTCAAACTTTGAATTTTCTTTAGTAGGTCAAGCTCATAATCAATAGGAATGAACTGTCACTTCAATTTATCCACCATCTAATCCCATCTTGTGATTTTATCTTTCCCTCTTCTATTTCACTCCAATTGAATTTCTTGCCACCAGATCTTCGCATGACCTTTCAATCTGGCCTTCACAAATTTGACCCTATCAGGATCCTCAACATCTTCATACTCAAAATATTCCTCACATTCATTGATCCAGTCGATCAATTCCTCTGGGTTAAGATTTCTAGAAAATGTAGGAACCTCAATCTTAGGTCTTTTCCCAATTTTGGAAATCGCCTGAAAAAGTCTTTCTTCCTCTTGGTTCACAATTTCAGTTTCTCCTTCTTGATATTCTTCTTCGGCTTCATCTTCACTTTCATCTCTGACATTAAGATTCATTCCTCTACGAATCTCTTCTTGCAATGCTCGCACTTGTCTCTGTAGTGCCCTAACCTCAGGTGTTACAACACCAGCTCTTCTGCCACATTCCCTTCGTGGAGGCATTTTTTTTTTGCGATGCATGCTGAAATGCTAACCACGGTCCTGGTGCAAACTGCCTCACAGTCGATGATCTGTTTACACACTCAGGAACTCCTACTTTGATACCACTTGATGAAGGGTGCTCCCCTTAATACCACAAACACATAATAGAAATAGAGAAACAACAACAATATGCAAGAACAGAAAATTGGCTTCTTATTATCTCCACAAATGTGGAATTACAAACTTTCAGAATTACAATATGCAAAGCCACATGGGCATTCCCTTACCATATTCTGTAGGACAAAGCCTCGAACTATTACCCAGATCTACTACCCAGAACTATTCTAAACTACCTAAGACAATAATACAGCCTTCCTTTATAGGCAATTTTTCCACCGCCTGGGAAGGTTCCAAAATTTTAGCCAATAAGGCCGACCAAACTTAGAATTATTTTATTTTACATTTTATTACATCATAGTCGGCTCAAGATAACCTTTGAAACCCGAACAAAAATTTTGAAGAAAATTATTTTCCACCATTTCAGGTGACCCAACTTCCGAAGACCATAAGTCATCACCAGTTGACCCGATCGGCTATTATAACCCCATTTCAGAAATGCCATGAAGCGCTCTACAGGCTTGACTTGCGCAAGCGCTCGTCACCCAAATTTTTGACCTCATCCGGGGCCTCTAAAGCCTTCAAAACTGAGTTCAAAGTTTCTGTACCCTGCTGCCAATACTAAAAACCTTCAATATCTTCCAATATACACTTGATCTGGCAATGAAACTTTACTGGCAGACTTATATGACCAAAATGAACCTCCAAGAAAGAAATCAGATCATTCTGAGCACATACAAAAATTACCAAAAATAGTAACTTTCCATAAATAGTAGCTCTGCACAAAATAGCCCTTATTGAATATAAAAACATAAATATTTTTTTTGGGGTGATGCAAGATTGCTCTTACACCTAGGATGCTCCTGCATCACAAGGCTTGATGCAAATTCTTCTAAGTTCTATGTTATTGTGGTGCTTAATTTGATGATAAATTCATAGAATTATATGCTTAATGACTTTAATATGGGTTCAGAATTAATTCCAACTTACTCCCAAATGCTTCACCAGAATGACTTCTTGATATTATTGATGCACTTGCTTGATCTATAGCTTTAACCAATGTAGGTTCTTCCATGTTACTATTGTTTCCCTTTTGATTGTTCTTAATATCTATATTTCTTCTAGTGTAGTTTCCATTTCTTATATTGTTTGTTGCTCCAGTAGGTCTTTTATCTACGGGGTTAGTATTTCTAAACATTCTACTATTATCTTTATTATTAAATCTAGGTTTCTTACAATCAATAGCTCTATGACCAAAACCATGACAATTATAACAATAACTAGAGATAGGTTTGAATTCCTTACCTATACAATATCTTTTCACATGTCCAAATGATTTTCATGTGAAACATCTACCTTTGAATTCATTTTGAATTTCTTTAGGTGATCCATCTTTCTTAGGTTATTTAGGTACACCTTTTGATTGGTTAGACTCAACTTTGTTTAGCTTTTCTTCTTCTTTGTTCTCAGGTTGTTGAATTTCCATATCTAGTTCTTTATATTATTTAGTCTTCTTTGATATTTTTTCTTTGAAATATCCAAGACCACTTTTATCATAAGAGGGTTTCATATAAGAGACATGTTCATCAATATTTTCATAGCTGATATACCATTTCTCAAAATGTTGCTTGGATTAAGTTAGTTCTCCTTTCACAATTGTATTGTATTTCTCAAGTTCAGCATATTGCAACTTTGTAGTCTCAAATTTTGAAGTTACTTTGGTAAGTTTAGACCTTAGATCTGTATTTTCATACTTCAAATTTGATTCAATTTTTCTACTATCATCTTTCAAGCTCAACTTTAGATCTACAATCTTTAGTTCATGCTTTAGGATCTTATTTTGTTTTTTTAGTTTTGAAACTTTATCACTGTACTTGATCTGATTTGTAGGTTCTTTCTTTAATTTAAGATCTTCTATCTTGTCTTTTATTTTCTCAATATAGTCTTTTTCACTTTCATATTTGTTCTTTAGAGTATCTCTTTCTTTAGTAAGAATATCAATCTTCTCAAGAGCTTCTTCTAGGTTTTTCTATAATTGAGTCATATCCATAGAGATCTTACACAAGTTGTTAGGCCTTCTTCGAGTAACTTTTATCTGATACCAATTGTTAGATATAGGAAATACTGAGAGGGGGGTGAATTAGTATTTCACAAACTTTTACTTTTTCCCACTTATGGATATATGTATTTAACTTGTAACTTTCATAAGAAACTAAACTAAATAAACTGAATAACACACACAAACACAAAATAACGGAACTCATAACACCATGTTTGTTCCTAAGGAAACCCTGGCCAAGGGAAAACCCCAGTAGGGATGATACCCACAAATGATCCACTAATCAAAAGTATTTGGTTAAAGATGCTGACCTTGTTAGGAGCCTATTACATCTGGATAGTGTCTCGGTCCTTGTTAGAGGACTTTAGGCCTTGTTAGAAGCCTCAACCCTCTTAGGAGTTGGTATTACAAAATATCAATGTATGCAAAATGATCCCACTAACAAAACATACAATATACAATAATAATTTTCAGTACGAAAGAAATAATATAAAAACTTTTTATTGTTGTTGAATATCCTCAATATTATGTTGTAGCTTGTAAGATCTTCACAAATATTTCTATCAGTTCACACTAATCTAATGATATATCAAATTTCACATAATACATCAATACAAATTATTTTACAATTTCAAATTAGTCTCTTACAAGTTCTCATTACATAATACTTTCTTTTATACCAGGGTAAAAGCACAAAGTTGTGTCACGTTTCAGGACATCTTATCAGCGTGCAACTAAATTTTAGTATTTCTAACTAAAATTATTTTTTGTCAAGCATATGATCTAGCTAGATTCATTCTAGCTCAGTTAGATAAATGTTTCAACTTTTCCAATTGGAAATATCTATTAAATGCATGTTTTATACCAATTACTAAAGAAATAAAATTATTTCAAAAAAGTGATGTTTCAATAACTCCTACTCTTTTTAATGATATTTTTTTACAAATATAAAAATACCCTTTTTTAGAGCACAGAGTCAAGATTATCATCATATAATTTTTATAGTATTTTAATTAGATATAATATTATATAATTTCAAAATACTGCAAGTCGGTATTTTAATACTCAGAACAAGCTGGTTCAAAACTAGAAAAAAATAGTAAAGCTTATCAAAAAAATTGAAATTTATATTTAACACTAGAGGAGAGAGTTCTTTTCAAGAATGTGCAATTTTTTTTTCTGAATGGTGTAGATCTGATAGGGGAAATTTGGTGGGAGATGAAAATTGTTGATTTTAGGTATGTTCGACTTTGAGTAGTTATAATGGAGTATAACGGAGAAAATATACATTGAAAACTAATTTTTCTTCTTTTCTACACTAGCTATACATTTCATCTATAACATATTTTGAAATCAAAGGACAAAAAGATTATTTGCATATACTTTTTTGGTGGGAACAAGATCCTCATTTTTCAGCAAGTAAAAAATGGACTTAAAAAATTAAAAAATATGTGAATTCTTGCTCGATTAAAAAAAATAAAATTATAGAAATAAACTTCATCCACTTTAACAAATTTCATTATTTTACATCATCTCCAAATTCTAAACATAAATGCCATTTTTATGTCATTAAAGTTAAAAAGTTTGTGTGATGTTGACCTTTTTCTTTGTAAAAGTGTGATAGAGCTTTGTACTTTTACCCACCAGCTATCTCATATATATCTCACCAGTTGGCTTCCATGCAATCAAATAATAATATTAACTTTTAATATGTTAGGGTTAACATCTAGGATGTCATCCCTAATTTGTTAAGTCATTTTTTTGATAGACAAAATAATCCCTTAACTCAAAATAATCATTTACTAATCTCTATCCGTACATGTCGTACAGTCTTGTGCTCTTAGATGTAGCCTCAAAATATCTTATATAATCTATGCTCAAGTATGCATAAACTAAAAATACTTCTGTGAACTTCGCTAGTTAAAATAGTCTCTATGTAGATAGATAAAAATTGTTATACTTGAAAATTTTCTTATGTTCTCATTCATAATTTCATCCTTGGATCATGTTGTCTTAACAATAAATATATATTTCCATAATGACAACATCACGATATCCTACTTTTCCAAATTGCCAACATATTTTGCCGAACTTGTTGCCTCTTTAAATTCTTCTCTACCCATCCAAGGTTCTTTTAGTATTTCATCAATCTTTTTTTTTGCTCTCTTCTTTGATTCTATACTATATAGATGTCCTTGTACTTCTCTTAGTTTTAATTCATAGGTGCCCCACCTAGGATACTCCTTATCCCTTTCTGATTCTAGAATTATCTTCGCTAAATATTCAATCAACTCTTCACTTATCTCATACCATAAAGGTTCAATGAATTTAACTCTTGGTTCTACTACTTCCATACATGTTATGTCTGTTTCAACCATTAAACATATTTCATCTTTGTATTTTTCAACAATGGTATGTGGAATTCTATACATTTGCTTCATTTCTTCTTAAAAATTCTTCATCATCCTAGAGATGTCTGTTGTAATGTTTTCTACAGGTTTATTTCTATAATAGTAAGTAATCAGTTCTATTGTTATTTTATTTGTATCTCATTCATAACTAGGCATACTAGGAAATCTTCTTGTCACTTGAAAGAATAGATATGTTATCAAAGACTCAAATCTAAATGCTTCATTATTTCTTTTCTTGACTCTATCTATGTTGTCTATCAATTCTTGTCTAATAATTTCACACATGTTTACTTTCTCATTTCCTATAGTCATCATGTAAGTTGCATGGATAAATCCAATAGGTAAAAATATTATTATTTAGTTATAATTCAGTTTGTAACCAATTATCTTGCTTATTAATTTCACATCAAATTGCTTGATTCTATCTAGTTTCATATTCCTTCCATCTGATACAAACTCAATGTTTGTTTCAACTAGGTTCTTGACATTATTTTCATTCACTAGGGTTTCTACCCTCATTGCTAAAACCGGCCAATTTGTGAACCATTTTATTCTCAATCATCATAGGAACGTCTCTTACCCAAAACATGTTATCATGAAATCTTCTCAGAATTATCCTTGTCCATTCATGTTGATCAAATTCCTCAAAGAGCATCTACTTGGTAATTTTTATATTTTTAAAGTGCTCAAACCCTTTTTTGAAAGTAAGGTCATTTTTGTATACAAGGCTCATGTCCTTATGAATCTCATTATCTCTTATTGACTCAAATATGTAGTGTGTATATGTACGGATGTCTTCTATGTGTAAAACTCTACTTGGAACTTATGAAAATGCTCCAAACAGATCATCCTCAAGAGAAATATAAGGGATCTTCTTAAAATTATACCTAGACCTCTCACTAATGTCACAACAAGTTGGTGTATCCATTCTTTCAAATTAAATTCTTTACTTTTCTTGGAAATACAACTGCGGAGATGATAAATACCTTTGAAATCGCAAAATTAGGGCTTTCTGAAATCCTCTTCCAAATTGCTTTAAGACACTTCAAATTTTCTCTTTTAGGGGCCCTTAACTCTTTGCATGATCAAATGGTGATCACTTAGTCAATTTAAACCATTGAATCCTTTTCATTTTTGTTTTTCATTAATTGCACAATTCACAGGCTTCAAAAGCTATTTCCATTTACCAAAGAAATTATTTTTGTTTGTACTTTCTGTTAGAAATATAGAATACTGAGGGGGGGGGTGTGAATCAGTATACTAAAAACTTTTACTTTTGCCCAATTATGGATATAAAAACTTAACTTGAAGCTTGAAAAACAAAGTAGACTAAATAACAAGCATAACAATAAAGAAAATGAACTCATAACACCATGTTTGTTCTTGAGGAATCCCTGGCCAAGGGAAAACCCCATTGGGAATGATACCCACAATTGATCCACTAATCAAAAGTATCTAGTTAAGGATGTTCACCCTGTTAGGAGTCTATTGCATACATATAGTATCTTTGTCCTGATTAAAGGACTCTAGGCCTTGTTAGAAGCCTCAACCCTATTAGGAGTTGATATTGTTAGGAATAGTCCCAAGGGATAACTAAGAGGGGGGGGGGGGGTGAATTAGTTATCTAAAAGTTTCAATTCTTTATCCAATTAAGTAAACTTAAACATTAAGCATAAACACAATGAAAGAAAACTTGAACACAACACCAATATTTGGTTACGAGGAAACCCAAAAAGGTAAAAACCCTAGTGGGAATTGACACCCACTAACAAACTCCACTAGTGTATAATGATCCTTGTTAGAAGATCTTACAACTCTATTAGGAGTTGATCTTTACAATGCAATAAATATACTGACTTGGTCAAAGGTCAGACCCTGTTAGGAGTCTTTTATATGATTGACCCTATTAGGGGTCAGGACGCACTGTCCGAGAGCTCACTTCTCTAAGGGGTGAAGGTTGCAACCTTCTGAATAACATATACACACTATATTTGGATCTTGGTGAACTACGAGGTAGACCTTCTATCTTGATCAGTTCCAATGAATATTATATACCCTTTACTTGGTCACATAGACCTTTTGCTGATGGATCAACACTTCGCACTCTCTACTCTCCTCTTTTCTTTCAACTCATGAACCATATCTTAGCATTCACAAATGACTGCCTATAAATATCTTCTCTCTAAATGATATAATCAAGTCGACCTGTTAGAACCACCTTGAAATCATATTAGAGAAACAATAACACTCTCCAATAACATTTATCTTGGCTCTACTTCTGTATGTGAGTTTCTGACCTACAACACAACACTTCAATAGGATAATAACATCAGTTATTAGAGGAAAATAAAGATCTAATTGCAAAAACTAACAAGCAAAAGCATCCTATTGCTCTCTAGTTAGTGTGAGTATGAAATAGGGTTAATTGCTCTTAGATTTGACCCTAAACAGTGACAATCTACACTAAAATGAGAGATTCAAGAGTGCATGTAAACAACTAAAAATGAAAGCATGAAATCTTAATTCCTTTCATTATAACCCAAATTGAAGTGTTTTCTACTTAATAAAAGCTTGAAAACGTGGAAAACAACTATCAATCTAAGCCTTAATTAGCAAATTCTCCAAGAAGCATGAGAGTTCATAATCATGGATCATGAAGCCTCAAATTCATGAGCAAATAGGAGTCTAAGCATCAAAATTAGAAGCATGTAGGTGTATATGGAAGAAGAAGAAAAGCCTTTTGAAAATTCTATTTTATAGGATTTGGAAGAGAATCGACGATTGAGATGCCTCCATGAGGAGTGGTTGAGATGCATCTTGGCTTGATCCTTAATCCATGTGCAAGCCTCCTAATCATAAAGTGTGTTTGTTGTGTTTGTTTAATTTAGGAGGTATTTATGCATTTGTTTTAATTAATAACTCTATCCTTTTTGCATTTGATGTGATTTGATTAATTAAATAGGCCTAGAGTTAATAACCTTGATTTTTTCTTGAACCTTAGTAATTAATGCTTGATTTAGGATTTGATGGGGTTATTGAATTTTTGAGAGTTCATGCTAATAATCAAAGATCGAATTAACACAATTAAGATTATATGCCGAATTAAGGGCAAATAGGGCCTTAGGTTTTATTGGCCAAATTTTAGATGATTACATTTGCCCCTCTTTGAATTGCTTTGCGAAAAACGTAGGGATTCAAAGAAAATTTGATTCAAGACATGATTTGAGAGATTTATAGAGTAGTGAGAACTACTCTAAAGTGGATAATTCTAAGCTTGATTGAACAAAATTCTACTTGGTTTGAAAAGCTGTCAATTCTGAACTTCATTGAACTCAATTTGATAGTATCGATTCCAAGCTCGATTGAATGAAGACTGATAAAATAATCTCAAGCTTGATCGAATGAAATTCTACTTGATTTAGAAATTATAAATTCTGAACTTGATTGGACATGAATTGACGATACTGACATTGATCTTGATTGAATGAAGGTCGATATGAGGTTTTGAAAAGAATTTTCAGTTGATAATAACAGTCTTAGTTTGATTGAAGAGAACTGTTGTGCCCCTGGTGTGAAAGAATTTGATTCAAAGCACTAGATTTGGTATGATTATGCCACGTCGGGACCAAACTTGGAGCAAATTCAAATGAACTCATCAGTTTGAACCATTTAGAAAGATTTTTCATGATTGAATTAGTGTTGGATCAAGCATAGATCGATTGAATAAAGTTTTCAAGCCATTTAGATCAATTTTAGTGCCTCAAAAGCACTATTTGACCAAGTTTGACTTATGTTGAAATGATATCCCAGCATATAAATCTGATTTTCCTTGCTCACTGCATCATTTATGCACCATTTGCCCCTGTTTGACTGCAATTTGACCATTTTGACTTTTGCCTTTTGAATGTTGACTTTGCATTGTAACTCTATTTTTACTGCATTTGGATAATATAAATCACCTATTTCAATTTTGGTCCCTATATTAAGCCTCTATGATGTCTTATAGATAAATGTCACTTAAGGCCCCGTGAGGCTTAAATAGGTCAAAAATTTTCTTTTAACTATTCATTTTTACTTTTAACCTTTGAGGATTCATTGAGCTCTGAGAAACCATGGTTTTCCCAATGGAGAAGCATCGATTTGAGACAGCCAGGTGGCATGACCGCTTGAGACACTATGCATCACCTATGAGTATCTAATAACACATCTTGTCAATTTGAAAAATTTAATTTTCACACATTTTTATGCATTTTATAGGCAATTCAATTTTGAGTCGCATCCCATATATGGGATCGCATCTATTTCATTTCGTGTCACCTCCCAGATTCTGGATCACATCTAGGATTTCAGGGATCGCACCCCATCGGGTCGCATCTGGCAAATTTTGAATTTTCTTTATCTTTTCAAGTCCATTTTAGAAACATGTCCACATACAGGATACCAAATAGCATCTTGGATTTCCTAGTCTGCATCTAAGATTTCTTGGATCGCATAGTGTTTTAGGTTCACATCCCAGATTTCTTAATCTGCATTTGATATTCTGAATTGCATCTAGTTTTTCAGATTTTTGAGTGAAGTACACTTAATTTGATTGAACTTTGAGCATTTTTTTTGTTAATTTTCTTTGTCTAACTCGGACATAGTGACTGTATTTTCTATTGTCCAGACTAATTTCCTTGTCATGTCATTATGTCTCTGAGACCTACATAGGTGTTAGCATTGTATAACCAGTTGAGTCTGCAGGATCAGCAGGTGGTCCACCTATGTGGGTTATGGAGTCTTACAACATTAGCCGAGAGATGAAATTCTAAGCATAACACCTTCCATCTACCGACCAATGAGATGATGGTCACACTAGAGGATATGTAGAGGATCTTACACATTTACGTTATCAGGCATAGGATCGAGATGAGGCATCTGCAACCACAGCCATTGCAGATGCCTGGAGAGTGTTCCAGGATGAGACCATTGACAATCATTATCTGAATTGGGACCAAATGGTCACCAAATATGCTCCATTGCCTGTGTACTTAGATGCATCTATTGGTGGGATTATGATGGTCGATATGGGCCAACATAGTTTTATGTGTGGCTGGTCCCAAGTGATAGGTTAGATGATGCAGTCTCCTGGGAGGTATGCCTGGGGTAGTTGTATCTTAGCACACATGTACTAGGAGCTACATGAGATTTTTTAATGGCATTCACAATCGATGACTATAAGTAGCATAGTTTTATAGATCTGGGCATGGGAGCATATCCCCATGACACGTCCCATTGGTCAAAGGCATCGCGATGTTGGACTACCATATATTTACATGTATTCTGGAATCATTCAACAACCCCACTTGGGCAAGTTGGAGTATTGGAGATGTCTCTTGGATGACATTATAGATGTAGAGTGGCAACCCTACTTAGGTTACGAGGCCTGGCCCTCAGATGTGAGACAGATCCCTATGTTCTTGCCGTCTAGGTATCTTGTGGGGAGGACCCAGTATATTGTTGAGTGATTTCTGATTATGCGGTTCTATCACCAGTTTGGCAGAGTATAGGGCATTTCACAAGAGACATGTGTATATGCATAGATTAGGAATGAGGAGGCCCAGTGGGGAGCCCGGTTAGTATATGAGATAGCTATCCATGCTATATCAAAGATGCAGGGAGTTGATTGGAATCATCAGGTAGATATGTGTGATGTTGGAGTCACAAATGAGTACCATGTCCATTATTTGAGATTTCCATACCCGAGGTTCACTGCTCTAGATGATGTTGTTCCCTAGATTGAGGATGCTCTTGACTATGATCCTGATGATGATGTTGGAGGATGAGCTCAAGCTGCTAGAGGAGGGGACAAAGGCAGAGACCGGGATGGAGCCCATAAAGGTGGAGGCATAGATGGAGATGGGGCCTGTGGGGGTAGAGGAGATGGAGGAGATGATAGGGGTGGTGGCGGTGGAGCAGTAGGTGGTAGTAGGTGTCGGGTCTCAGGAGGTGATGCTATCCAAAGGTAGTGCAGGGTACAGGTCACTCCTCAGAGAGATTCAGGGCCATTATTGTATAGTGATCAACACGTGTAGAGACCTACCGGAGGGCATTAGGATCAGTAATAGGCACGAAAGGATCCTCCTGTAGGTGGTGATGGTGACAGGCTTTCACATTGTGATCGAAAGATAGCTTCTCTAAGATTACAGGTGGCTACCCTCATAGCGCAGTTATCAGAGAGGGAATCACAGCTAGCGCAGGTCAGAGCTGAGAGAGATACATAGATAGCTTAGCTAAGATCAGATAGGGATTCTTAGTTGACATATTTGAGAGCATGCAAAGACTCAGAGTTGGCATAGTTGAGAGCCGAGTGTGATAGGTATGTGCATACAACTACTCACTAGGGACAACGGGTGACATATTACTTCACTTTATATTGTAGTGTTGTTCTTGCCCCTCAGAGGACTCCACTTTATTCAGTTATTTCATAGCAATCAGAGGGTTCCATGCCAACTCCACCACCACCGAGAAAAGTAGATGTACCCCCTCTTGATCCTCCTGTTGAGGATGAGGGGGCCAGTGAGGTGTAGACCTAATGTTATATTCAAATTTTGTACCTCTGGACATATTGTATATAATGGCATATGTTGTATATGTACCATTTTTTATTGTTGTACTCTCATATCTCCTAGACTCTGTATTTGTGTTTATGTGTTGTTTCATGCTTTGATATACTGATAGTCTGATTCATTGATGATCTCTGATAGACATTCTTGCTTATGGAAATTTTTGATTATATATTGATGCTCGCACTAATTTTTCCATTGATACTCTTTATCTGATGCTTCATGTGTTGTTATTTCTGATATCTGATCTTTGATAGTCTTAATTTCTACACATGTGATATTTGATGCTTGATTTATGCTTGGGATATTTCATGTGATAGTCAAACTTGGTCAAGATTAGATAAAGTGATGATAAAATGATGTCATAATATATTTCATTGATATATGCTCATGTTTTTGTTATTTTCAAAGTTTCATGAATGTATGAGATGTATTGCGATACGATGTATGGACATCTCAATTTTATTTATGTATGAATGAATATGGATGCAAAATGCAAATGGCTTTATGGAATGGAATGGTTTATGAATGTAAATGGATATCAGTGATTTATACTTGATCATTTTAGGTTCAGTTGCTTTATGATTCCATGATGCACTTGGTCACACATGTCAAATGCTTAATGCTTAATGCTTTTAGAATTTTAACTTTATGTCAAAATGTTTTAGATAGCTTCTTAGTTTATATCATTGCTTCAGATAGTTGAATCCACATTTTCATTCTTATGCAAGACTAAAATAAATGCAACTAAGTTAAAATGAATGCAATTTTAAAATGAACTTCAATGCAACTAAAGACAATGAAATGCATCTAAATGAACTTAATGAAAATTAATATGATATGCAACTAAAATGAATTCTAATGCAATTAATCAATGAAATGCACCTAAGACACCTAGGGCAGTCACTATTTATTCAACGTGGGTTGTTTTTCATCATAAGCCTCTGTTAGTTAGACCTCATTAGGATAGTACAATTTTCACGAATAGATTTGGCAATCCTGAAAATATGAATACATCCTTTTTATTTCATCATGTTGGAAGACAACCTAAACATTAAATCACCTAGCTATAAATGTTTTGTCAGTTACTTCATGTTTGATATAAACCATTTGTTTTCTAGTGCATAATGTATAAATGTATACCTGCAATGACCATTCATTTTTTATTCATATCCTTGGGTATAATCTGATTTACCATGCACTTTACTAGGAAATAGTTTATCTTTGTTAGTTTTTAAACAGGCAAGGAAATAGATCCAACCTCACTAAGGCTTTCATAGGAAACAGGTCGAGGTATACATGGCATTCCACTACAAGGTGGAGGCACTTATAAGTAGACACCCATTCCCCATGATCACCGAAGATCATTGGATTTATTACCATAAACAAAAAACAAAGAAAATGTTATGCCCCTAGTCTTTGTTTCTCTTAGTCCATAGACATCATCAAGTTACTCGTGGAAGCATAACTATCAACAATTGATAATAAGAAAAAGAAAATTCTTTATCCCTTAGCATGGTAATTGTATTTACAGAATATAGACAATTGTGATTATAGTGTTGAGAAACACTCTTGATTCATCCTTTCAAACACACGCTTAGGAATTATTATCAATCAAAAATTTATTTCTCCATCCATAAGTGTCTCACCTATTTTAGTGTTTAGAAACACTATTTTTATCATGATGTTGTGTTGAGAAACACATTTTTAGATCTAGTTGATTGGTGTTGAAAAACACCATTTTTCGTAGTTTATAGTCAATTGTGAACAAAGGTGGTATTGAGAAATACCGTTGTTCATATTTTATTGTCATTGTGGATGCATCATCCTATCAACAAATGTGATTTGATCAATGCCCCCTAGGGAAAAATAGTTTACCTAGGACCCTAATGTGGATAGATTCCAGTTTTAGGAAGGCACAATTCTTTGAAGGTTCTCTTAGGACTTGCGTGTCATGAAAGTGATTGAAGAGTATTTACAAAATGATATTTACATAGGCCAAATGTCCAAGCATTGTCTTGATAGATAGAGTGTTGATTACAAGTAGCACCTATTTACCAAGTTTTCACCACTTGGCCAAAGTTTCATTCTATTTTTTTTGCTATCATGGTGCATGTTTACTAGGTTTTCACTGAGACACTTTTTCCTTTTTCAATTTTTTTTTTCTTTTTGCTTTTCTATTTTTTTTTGTATTTTTCTCTTTTTTGATTTTTTTTGTTGACACATCAAGGCACCTATTGCTAGGTTTTCACCAAGATAGTAATTTTTCAATACTTTTTCCAATGTTTTTTATTTTTTTCATGATCCATATTTTCTTTTTTTAAAAACATTTTTAGGACTCTTTTCACTATACAGGAGCTTCCTCCAAAATGTTAGGCATAAAACCTTTTTAGATGTAAAGTATTGATGGGATCTAGTAAAACATCTCCTTTAGGCATAGCCAATTGATAGGCTGCTAATCCAAATGTTGTTTTAATGACAAAGGGACACAACTAGTTGGGTTCAAATTTTCCCTTTTGTTCTTGATGTTGTTGGTTTTTAGGATTTTCTCTAAGAACTAGATCTCCTATCTGAAAGCTTCTGGGTTTTACCTTCTTGTTGTATCCTCTTGACATCCTTTTCTGGTAATTTTTGAGATGATCAAATGCCTATTGTCTACGCTCATCTAACAATTCAACCTCTTGTAGTCTAGAGATTCTATAGTTTGCATCAGTTACTAGATGTTTCAATGATACTCTTAGCAACGGAATCTCTACCTCAACTGGTAAGACTTCCTCTAATCCATATACTAGCATGAATGGAGTTTCACTAGTTGGAGTTCTTATGCTTATTCTATAAGCCCACAATGCTGGATTAATTTGCAAGTGCCAATCCCTTCCTAATTTGTTTAATATCCTATGCAATATTTTTAGAATATTTTTGTTTCATGCCTCAACCTATCCATTACCTTGAGGGTAATAGATTGAAGAACAGTGTCGAGTGATTTTAAATTGCAGACACAACTCATCTATGTCTTTGTTCTTGAATTGTCCCCCATTGTCAGTCACAATCGATGAGGGTATGCCATAACGTAAAATAATGTAATTCAAGATGAACATTAAAACTTTTTTTCCTATTGCATTGGACAGTGGGACAACCTCCACCCATTTTGTGAAATATTCAGTTGCGGTGATGATATATTTATGTCCACTTGATGAATTGGGGTAGATCTGACCAAGCAAATCAAAGACCCATTGTTGAAATGGCCAGTGTGTTATAAAAGGAATCAGCTCTCTAGTTGGTGCATGTTAAGATTGCCATGGATCTGGCATTTCTTACAAGTTTTTGCAAAGTGAATAGCATCTTTCTCCATAGTGGGCCAATAGTATCCAACCCTTAGGAGTTTCTTGGCTAAAGAAAAACTATTCGAGTGTGATCCACACACACCTTTGTAAAATTATTTTAATACATGATTAGACTCCTCATGTTCTAAACACCTAAGAAGAATGTCATCTAGACTATGTCTAAACAAGTAATTAGCGATGATCACGTAGAGGGATGCTGCTCTTATGAGAGATCTCTTTTCATTTCTAGAATAGCCTTCAGGAATGATTTGGTCTTTGAGATAGGAGTAGATAGAGGCATATCTGGACAACACTTGAGTTTCAAGGGCACAAACAATTTGGCATTCAAGAGAGTCATAAGCTAGGAAAGGGAGTTCTTCCACCAGGAAGTCATAGCGAAATTGGTGTTCTTCCAATTGTAACATAGATGCTAAAGTGGCCATCACATCAGCTACTCTATTTTTTGACTTGGGAATTTGTTGAAATGTGATGACGACAAAGTACTTTTTCAAGTCATCCACCATTGTTCTATAGGGCATTAACTTTTCATCCTTAGTTTGATAATTGCCATTCACTTGGTTGATAATAAGTTGTGAATCCCCATAGATGTGTAATTTGATGATTTTCCAATCTATTGCAAGCTTGAGCCCATTCATAAGAGCTTCATATTCTGCCATATTGTTGGTACATGGAAAGATTGTCTTATAAGCTTTTGGGATCTTATATCCTTGTGGTGTATAATGAATAAGAATCCATCTCTTGATCCTTTCTTTGTGAAGGATCCATCAAAGTACATTTTCTAGGGATGTTCTATTAGATGCATAATAGATTCATCTAGAAATTCCACAAGTAATGGCTTATCATCAGTTAATGGCATCTCTGCAAGTTGATCAGCAATCACCTGCCCTTTAATGGCTTTCATGTCCACATACTCAATGTCCAATTCACTTAGAATCAGGACCCACTTAGCATGTCTTCTTGTTAGCATTGCTTTGTTCAATAAGTACTTAAGTGGATCAATTTTAGCCATTAGTTTCACCTTCTATGCTATCATATAATGCCTTAGCTTCTGGGATTGAAACACCATTGCTAAGCCTGCCTTCTCAATCATTGAATAGTTTAGCTCATATACCAAAGTTCTACTGATATAATATATGGCTTGTTCTTTCTTGGCCTCATCTTCTTGTGCAAGCAATACTCCTAGTGATGTATCTATTGCTGATATGTAGAGTAGAAAGGGTTTTCCATAAATTGGTGCCATTAGGATTGGAGGATTCATCAGATAATTCTTGACTTGGGTAAAATTATCCTCACACTATGCATCCCAAGTGAATGTGGTTCCCTTCCTCATCAATTTTGTGAAAGGTTGTGCTTTATCAGCCAACTGAGATATGAACCTTCTGATAGATTGTAGCTTTCCCTATAAGGTTCTCATTTGACTAATGTTCTTTGGTGGTTTCATTTCTAGAATTGCCTTCACCTTCGCTGGATCCACTTCAATTCCCTTAGCTAAAACTATGAATCCTAAGAGTTTTCTAGATGACACGCCAAATGCGCATTCTTAGGATTAAGCCTTAATTGGAATGTTTCCATTCTATCAAAGATCCTCCTCAGATCCTCTATGTGGTAGTCCTTATTCTTGATTTCACCAAAGTGTTGTCAACATAGTCTTCCATGTTCTTGTGCATCATATCATGGAAGATTGTGGTCATTGCCCTTTGATATGTGGCACTTGCATTTTTGAGACCAAATGGCATCACATTCCAATAGTAGGTTCCCCATGCACAGGTGAATGATGTTTTCTCTTGGTCTTTAGGAGAAATTTTGATCTAGTTACATCCTAAAAATCTATCCATTAGGGAGTACATCTCATAACCTATTGTTAAGTCCACAATCATGTCTATGTTTGGGAGTGGAAAATCATCTTTAGGACAAGCCTTGTTGAGATCCCTAAATTCTGTGCATACTCTTATTGATTTGTCCACCTTATAAACCACAACTATATTGGAGATCCACTCTGCATAATCAATTGCTCTAATGAATCTTGCTTTCAATAGTTTTTCTAGTTCTTTCACTAGCAATGCCACATGTGGATTCATTTTTATAAGTTTTTGTTTGACAGGTCTTACATCTGGTGAAATAGACAAATGGTGCATAACCAAATCTGTATCCAATCTGGGCATATTTGAGTAAGACCAAGTAAATTTGATCTTCTTTGATTTGAAGAAATCGGTGAATTGGATTTTCTCATCTTCTGTCAATGATTGAGCTATGTGGACTAGTTGAGGAGCTTCTGTTGTTCCCAAATTAATTGGTTGTGTTGGTTCAATCAAAACTAAGGACCTTTCTTGGAAAAGATCTGGGAGGATATCAAGCATCCCATCCTTTGGTGCCTCAAGGAGGTTTTCACCATTAGACACGTCTTTTTCTTTTTATCTTTTAGGATCTGATACTACCACTAAGTGGTTTTCACCATTAGACCTCTTGTTCTTTTTGTTTTTCTTTTTAAGACTGAGTAACTTGATATCCTCTTCAGTCATGATTTCGCTCGTTACCTTGGTGGAAGAATGGAATGGTTCACACGAATTAAGATAACACACTATGAAATAGTCATTGTCAAAGGATAGTAAGCTTGTGCTTGTAGGTTCATCCTAGTCTATCAAGTCAGGGTGTTTTAAAGGAAAAGATTCAATAGGTTCAAGAGATAGGACTGCATTGTTATCACCATTCATAACTTGTAATATATCATCTATTAAGTTTTCCTCTAGATAAGTGTTAGGATTATTAGAGTCAGATTCATTATTATTAGAGTTCATGTTAATGTTATGCAGATCTAACTCTAGCGATCTAACATTAGAACTTTCTCCTTCTTCAATCAAGATCCTAGGAGAAAACTTGTGTATCACATCTATTTCTATGTCGATGGTTGCATCATAGAGGACATCCCATTCGTACTCATGTGAATCCACTTGACTATAATCCAAGACTCCCAAAAATTTGGAAATAGTCATAGGCACCTCATTTTCTTCATTAGCATGGTTCTCTTCTTCTTGCAATGGTTCTTGTGGATTCATTGCTTCAGGTTCTTCATCAAAATGTAGTGTATCAATGACAAGGGGTTCTTGTTCTTTTTCTTCATCAGGTTCATCTGCTTGTTCTCTTTTTGATTCTTGTTCAAGACTTGTGCCAAGGAATGGAACATCTAGGTCCCCTTGTAATAGTAACAATCTTTCATAAGGAATGGGCTATCCTTCCACTTCTTATTCATCATCAGAATATCCTGATCTATCAAATGCAGGACCTTTTTCTACTGTGGGATGAAATCTAGCCTCTTTGAAGCCTAGCCCAGTCTTATCCTTAGGATTTCTAAAATCCATGTGTAAGGGTTCCACTAGTCCTTTGTTGTTTTTTCCCAATGGTCCTTTGCCTTTGTATCCCATTCATTTCATAAGATCATATCCTTTCCCATATTTTCTTGAAGATATTTCAACATGTTTAACATTCCCATCTTCTTTGGGTTCTTTATAAAGCCATTGCAAAAAAGCTTTTTCTTCATTCTCTTCCTCTATGGATACCTTTACTTTCACCATTCTGGTTCCCTCATCTATAGTCAAAGCACTACCATTAGAAGGTGTAGATGTAGATGAGGGCATTCCTTATGTCCTAGGAGATATAGGAAGATCCATCAAAGATGTTGCAGGATCTATTTTGTACTCTCCCATGTTTTTTTCCTTGATATTGATCTTCTGAGAAAAGATCCTCAAGACCATTTCTTTAGATGTCTCTTCTTTGGTGGACCCTTCTTTGTTATGAGGAACCATGCTTTTAGTTTGTTTGAGGTTATTACAAGTATATGTGGTATCCGCTGGAATAGTCACCTCCACTCCATTATGAGGAAACTTTAGGCATTGATGATATGTGGAAGGTACTACTTTTGTTGAATGTATCCATGGTCTCCCAAGAAGAATGTTGTAAGAAAGGGGTAAATCTAGAACTTGACAAAGGATGTCTTCCTCTATAGGCCGTACGCTAATGGGTAAGACAACCAATCCTTTAGAGGATCTCTCTTCCTCATCATATGCCTTGATTGTTATTTTTCTCCTAGGATCTATTGCATGCTTTGAGAAACCCAGTTATTTTACCAAATTATAAGTACAAATGTTCAAACCGGTGCCTCCATCTATCAAAAAATGCTTGACTCAGTGTTTATGAATGAGGACTTCTCAATGAAGGGGCTGATTATGTGGTTGATTTGATGATTTATCATCCTCTTCTTAAAAAGATAGGTAATGTGGGGAACTCATGTGACCAACCATGGCCTGGAATATATCCACATATAAGTCTTTTGGGACATTGGTCTTCAATAGGAAATGATCAAGAACCTCCCTATGACTAGGGGAGATTTTCAACAACTCTAGAATAGATATCTATGCAGGTGTCTTTTGTAATTGTTCCACCAAATTGAACTTTGGAGATGGCACCACTTGTCTAGACGTTGTTGTTGTAGGTAGTGTGTTAGATGTTGAGACTCCTTTAAGAGTAATCTTTTCTTGGCTTCATGTTACAACATTTGAAGATTCAGATTTGTTTTTCACTCCTTTGAGAGTGATAATGTTGATGGAATATTCACAAGATTCCATCATGTTAATTACATTGTCACCATCAGTGTACATGTAATTAATCTTATTGCTTTTAGAAGCTTCTCCATTTTCATATTTAGGTAGTGGAGTTTGAAATGCTTTGTGATCATTATTCATGTCGTGTCCATCTACCTTGACTTTACCTTGTTCAATAAGATCCTAAATAACATGTCTTAATTTCATGCAATTATTAGTGGTGTGTCCTTTATTATGATGGTAATCACAATATTCATTATCATTCCACCACTTGGGTTTGTCTTCTAGATCCCAAGGCTTACCGGGCTCAGGAATTGTAATAATGTTGTTTTCCACAAGTGATTTCATAACCACTTCCAAGGTGTCTCCCAATGGAGTAAATTATCTCTTAGGCCATGGTGCCCAAGGTTCTCTTCGAGGTTTGTTGAAATTATTGTTTGTCTTTGGAGTCTCAATAGGATTCAAACTCTTGTTTGTTTGAAGACTCATTGTCAGATTGAAAACATCTGGTTTGGGTTTTGGATTAGGAGTATCAACCACTCCATCATTAACCACATGTTTGTTCTTGTTTGCATATTTGTACTTGTCCTTAGTGTGATATGAATTGTCTTTATGTTCCTTGTTAATGGAAATGTCACCTTTCTTGATTAGAACTTCCTCTATCTTGAGAGCATTATCGATCATTTTGTCAAAGATAGGTGGTCCTTGTAATTGAATTGGGAAATTCATTTCTGGAACCAAGTTGTTAATGAAGATATCCATTTTTTCATTCTCAGGTATTTCCCTAGCATATCGTGCAAATATTTTTCTCCATCTCTGTAGGAAACTCAAGAATGATTCTCCTGTCTTCTATTTGGTATTGCATAAATCCAACATTGTGACTATGTGTTGGATGTTGTATGAATTTTTGCACTAATTCATCAAATGTTTTGATTCCAATAGGTAATTTGGAGAACCACTCTATAGATTGTCCACCTAGGCTTCACAAAAATAGCCTCATGAGGTATTTTTGTTCATGCATGAAATCCATACTAGTTGTACAAAACTTCCTCACATGATCTTGAGGGTTAGATTCTCCCATGTATTTGTCATACTTCGGTATTGTAACATTTTTAAGAAATGGAACCATTATGAGTCCCTTATCAAAAGGGAAAGGACATATGTTCTCTAGAGAATATTGTTGTTTTGGTTTGTCCTTTGATTCCTTGAGTTCTTGAATTTCTACTTTCATGAGAAGGAATTGTCTATTAAAAATTGACATGGGACTAATATCCACCTTTTGTTTTAGTTTCTCCACATCATAGTCCTTAGGTAATTTCACACCTTGGGAAGCAAGTTCTAAGTACTTTTATTTGTTTTCTTCCAAGGCTCTTTCAAGGATTTTGTGAAATCATTTACTTCTTAAAGGTCTATTATATTCTTGTTCAGTAGGGTCTGCATCATCATCAATATCATCTTCATCATCATCATATTGAGCCTTTTGTTTTTGTCTCTCACATTCTACTTCTTCATTTTGTGCATGGAATCTTTCATCCCATCGGTATTCACCTTGATCATTCATGTTTATTTGTTTGGCTGTCACTATATAAGTAGTACTAGGTGTAGCACCGTACAAGGGATTGAGTCTTGAAGTTTCTCCCATTTCCAATGTGAATATGGATTTTCCATCCGAGAATGAGTTTGTTTCAAAATCATAAGTTTTGTTCCTGGTAACAACCATGAAATCCGGATTGAGTAACCAATTAGTGTCTTGCGTTTAAGAGTGGTTCTGATAGTTTGCAATGTCTTCTTGTGAATCCAAGGATACAAGAGTGGGTTTGAAATGTATTTATGGATCCAACGTCAAATGGGGTTATAATGCCCTGCTTATGAGTTGGGAACCAAAGTGCAAGTGGGTTTGAAAGTGAAAGTCTTAGCGTCATAGGGTGTCAAAGTGCCCTGTTTATGAGCTGAGAACTTGTCTGTAACTGATTGGGTAAATTGACTCCACAATTGGACAATGCAGTTTAGGACCATGCAAGATGACAAGACATTCTCAACAATGACTCTTTCTGGGTATCATATGACTGTGTTTTAGCAATAGGAACCTACTAATTGGCCAAATGGGTATCTGGAAATGTGAAAAATTTTCTTCTCGGATATATGAAAATTCTCTCTATCCCAGATGTGATCCTAAATAGTGACTGGTGAACAAAAAGGATTCTCAGATGTGATGCAAGAAATGCAGGATGCGACTCAGGAAATGGTGTGTGCATCAGGTGCGATCTAGGAAATTGTGTAGATACCAAATGTGACTCTAGTTTGAATAGATGTGATCTAGAATATGAGGTGCATCTCTAGAATACCGGATGTGATCTTATGATGTCCAGGAATTTGCAATTTTAGTGTTTTTCAAAAAATGTGTCATGTCTGTCAAATTCTAGTGACTGTCAAGTGTTTTTAAATGCTTGAAAATGCAATGTGCTTGTTCATTTGGGGGAAATTAACTGATTTTGTATTTAAGACACATGAAGCAATCATTTTTAGAGAAAACACACCTTACCTTCCTTATACTATGTAGAGATTGAAACCACTTGTTCACTGACTTAGGAACACACCCAAAGACTCCTCAGAATATGGTAGTCCAATAACATGCAGTGGATATTGGAGCCCATATTATCTGAGTAGTAATGTCAATTGGGGCTCAATATGGTGAATGTCTTGGGGCAATTACTACTTGCCTCGCACAAGTGATAACACCCTTTTAGGGGTGATCTAGGTGGCATCTAATATAGAGATTTTAATGAAGGCATCCATTCACGATTATCTCCCATAGTCCCACAAGGAGGATTGAGGTTGTTAACCCTACAGGAACCTGAAAGTGTGTAGTCTCAAGAAGCAAGATTAAAGTGGCTCCGCTCTACATGAAATCCAAGTCAGTCATTGGGATTGATCATCAATCTCCCAAGTCAAGATAAATCATGTCTCCCAAGGCTTTAGCCTCAAAGGAGTGTCAAATTTTATAGTGGGGTGGAAGAGTCCGCAAAAGACTTGTCCCCACTTGGGTCATTCCCGGGAGATTTTTTCCTCAACCGACAAGCCCTCTAAAGGTGTACAATAAAGAAAATAGATGAATGATAACAAGATCTAGATTTTTGGTTCTCCAAAAAGGAGAATAGCATAATCTCCTAACTTATATCACAAATCCAAAACACATCATGCAATTTTAAGGTTTATTTACCCCAATTTGATGCCAAATAGTAAGCCAACATTTGAGTTTCTGTTTCTCCCTCAAGGGGAAAAGAGCATAATCCTCTAGTTGATTTACAACTTGGTCTCAAATTGTTTTAAAATTCCTAAAATCAAACATTAAACTCTTTTGTCGATTTTGCTTTAGAGTTAACCTGCATAACAAACATTAGTAGTCTTTTTGATTTTTGGTCTTGGGCAAAATGTCCTGCAAACAATTGTTAGGCTATCAAAATCAATCAAGAATGCCAAGTTCACCCATTAGCTTGTTAGTGGGTTAGAAAATCAAAAATCTGAAGATAAAACTTTAAGGAAAATTACATAAACAAATTGTTAGCATTCATTTCTCAATCTAATTTCAAAACATAAGTCAATTTTTGAGTTTCTGATTTTCTCTCAAGGAGAAAAGAGCATAATTCTCTAACTGATTTATGTGGCGAAATGAAACTGCCATTAGGTGCTCAAAACAAAATGCATAAAGGTTCATTTTATCATTAAAGTAAATCAAAATCACAAGTTAGCATTTGAATTTTCTAATTTTTTCAAACCTGCAAACCATAGTTAGACTATCAAAAACTAGAGAGATCAATCATACAATTTGTTAGCAATCAAAAAACCTGAGAAATGAATAAAAATAACCAGATGTGATCTTAGAATTTTACCCCCAAATTCCTAGAAATGACCCTATTTCCCAAATGTGACCCCATTTCCCAAACATGATCTATATCTACAAGATGCGATCCTATATTTCAAACATGTGAGACCTTGTAATTGGATATGATCCATGAATCTAGGATGCAACCCTGGATTAATGAAATGCGAACATTCTTCCCGTATGCAATCCTTTGGAAAATTTTGGTACAGGGATAGTTAGTTGAAAATGTAAGAAAAAATAAAAAGCTGGGGCTCAGCCCCATGGTGGGCACCAGAAATGTGTGTGTGAGTTTGTGACCTACAACACAACACTTCAATAGGATAATAACATCACTTGTTAGAGGAAAAGAAATATCTAATTGCAAAAACTAACAAGCAAAATAATCCTATTGCTCTCTAGTTAGTGTGGGTATGAAATAGGGTTAATTGCTCTTAGATTTGACCCTAAATAGTGACAATTTACACTAAAATGAGAGATTCAAGAGTGCATCTAAAAAACTAAAAATGAAAGCATGAAATCTTAATTCCTTCCATTATAACCCGAATTGAAGTGTTTTCTACTTAATAAAAGCTTGAAAACATGGAAAACAACTATCAATCTAAGCCTTAATTAGAAAATTCTCCAAGAAGCATGAGAGTTCATAATCATGGATCATGAAGCCTCAAATTCATGAGCGAATAGGAGTCTAAGCATAAAAATTAGAAGCATGTAGGTGTATATGGAAGAAGAAGAAAAACCTTTTGAAAATTCTATTTTATAGGATTTGGAAGAGAATCAATGGTTGAGATGCCTCCATGAGGAGTGGTTGAGATGCATCTTGGCTTGATCCTTGATCCATGTGTAAGCCTCCTAATCATAAAGTGTGATTGTTGTGTTTGTTTGATTTAGGAGGTATTTATGCATTTGTTTTAATTAATAACTCTATCCTTTTTCCATTTGATGGGATTTGATTAATTAAATAGGCCTAGAGTTAATAACCTTGATTTTTGCTTGAACCTTAGTAATTAATGCTTGATTTAGGATTTGATGGGGTTTATTGAATTTTGAGAGTTCATGCTAATAATCAAAGATCAAATTAACACAATTAAGGTTATATGCCGAATTAAGGGCAAATAGGGCCTTAGGTTCTATTAGCCCAATTTTAGATGATTACACTACTAAGCACACAACACAAACTGGGACCTATCCAAATGAATAAGTATAGATGCACGCTACACACTGTCATCTCTAGCAATTTAACTAATACTTTCTCCTCAATCTGAATTACATCATGCACTCTTAACTAAACATTCTTAACTCTTATCTAATAACTAATCCAAGAACACATATGAAAATGATAGGCACAACTCATGTACCAATATAATCTTTGTTGGGTCTTTGTGATAAATACAGGAAACTGCAACTGGTGAATAGTGACTGCATAACTTCACTTGTACCACATATCAGAATTTGTGTCCATGAATGGAGCAACACTAACATGTCTCCATCACATATCCAAAGGAGCAAGGCTCCATAATAACTATAAGGACAATCACACACAAAACACTGCCTATAAATCTATCAGGAACAATGCTGACACAAGCTGCTACATAATTGTCTGTATAAAGAATTAACCTCTACATCCATGATATCATGATGATAGCATGTCCTTGGTACATATACTAAAATCTTACTATATAAGTCTTCCATACATGTTTCTTACGATATGTTATCATCAATGACAAACATATAGTCAGCACTGGCTTGCTGGAAAATCTCCAACAATCTCCCCCTTTGGCATTGATGAAAACATATGGAATGAAAAACACCACCAATCCAAATGACCAATTCTTTTATAACATTCTCTATTTCCTCATGAATACTCCCCCAGGGATGAATCCTCCATCTGCTGCTATATATTAATACTCCTCCTTAATTCTATATGTACTCCTCTTTAATGCTATTTTTCATGACTATATACTACTCCCCCTTTGACATCAATGGAAAAGGGTGCCAAACATTTAAGATTAGGTACTACTCTTGAAGCAGAGTAGTCAACCATCCATCAATCACTGAGGGTTGATGCTGTTTCCACTTTTTATAAGAAGAATCATGGAAGGGAATTACTCCTAGCTTCTCCTTGAGATAGTCAAAAGTATCCTTTGGTAAAGGCTTTGTGAATATATCTACTAGTTGTTCCTTTGTACTCACATAATCCAATTTGACTTCTTTCTTTGCCACTTTCTCTCTAACGAAGTGATACTTAATCACAATCTTTAACATGTTGATAGTGCTAGTGTTATCATAATGAATAACAATAGGATAATCAATTTGAATTCCAAAATCCTTTATCATTTGATTGATCCAAAAAATTGTAGAACAATTCAAGGCTACTGCAATATACTCTTCTTCTTTTGTTGATTGAGAAATACAATTCTACTTCTTGCTTGTCCAATTGACAAGTCTATCACCAAGAAATACTACTCCTCCTGATGTACTCTTTCTATCATCCACGCATCCTTCCCAATCTGCATCTGTATACACATGAAGCTCAACATTATCTTAATTAGGATACCATAGACCATAATCTACAGTACCCTACAGATATCTAAATATTCTCTTTACTGCCATGAGGTGACTTTGTTTAGGTTATGCTACAAATCTTCCAACTATGCCAACTACATTAGAAATATCAGGTCTAGTTTGAGTAAGATATATGAGTTTGCCAATCATAGACTTCTATAATGTTATATCTATTGCTAGAGAATCATCTTCTTTTGTAAGCTTACATCCTGTTATCATAGGTCTACCAACTAGCTTACAATCATCTATCTTGAACTTCTTCAATATCTCTTTCACATATTTAGACTAATTAATGAAAATGGCTTTCTTTGTTTGCTGCACATTTAATCCCAAAAAGTATTTGATAGGTCCAATCATGCTCATCTCAAAATTTCTCTACATCTCCTTTGCAAATTTTGCACTAAGTTTTTCATTACCACCAAATATAATGTCATCAACAAATATAGCTACAAGTAGTAAACCTTCAGATGTTTCCCTGATAAATAGATTACAATCTGTTGCTCCTTTCTTGAATCCAATTTTTGTTATATATCCATCAAGTCTCTCATACCAAGCTCTAGGGGCTTGCTTAAGTCCACAGAGGACTTTCTTCAATTTGCATACCATATCAAGCTTGTCTGATAAGGTGAATCCTTCTGGTTGCTCAATGTATACTTCTTCCTTTAACTCTTCATTCAAGAATGTTGACTTAACAACCATCTAATAAACTTTGAAGATTTTGAATGTTGCATAAGCTAGAAACAACTAAATAGCTTCTAATCTTCTTACAAGTGCAAATGTGTCTGAGTAATCAATACATTCTCTTTGTGCATATCCCTTGCATACTAACCTTTCTTTATTCCTTACTATTGTACCATCTTCATTCATCTTGTTTCTGAATATCCACTTTGTTCGAATCACATTCTTATCACTAGGTCTTGGGGCCAGTTCCCAAGTATCATTATTAATAATTTGATCTAGTTCTTCTTTCATAGCATCATGCCAATCTAAATCATCACATGCATCTTCAACACTTAAAGGTTCAATCTGAGATAGTAAACATACCGCTTCATTGCTTATCAAGCTCTTTGCTTTTGATCTTGATGTGACTTTGTTTCTCTAATCTCTAATGATGTCATCCATAGAGTGATATATAGATGTAAAATTTGGATCTTTAGGTGATACTGTCTCATCTACCTTCTTATTTTCTTCTTCACTTGTTTCAGGGTCATTGAATAATACATCAATACTATCAAACATGTCTTCAAAAATTGTCTCACTAGTGGAAGGAATGGATTCTTCTACAATCATAGGTGACTAATCATGATTTCTTTCTTGAACCATAAACTTTTCACCTATCTTAACATGAGAACTTTCAATGATCTTCTTCAATCTCAAATTAAAACATCTATAGGATTTTCTTTTAGTAGAGTAACCAAGAAAAATACCTTCATAGATTCTTGCATCAAACTTGCCTATTGCTTCATCCCTCTTGATGTAGCACTTGCTTCCAAAGATTCTAAAGTATTTCACTGTGGGAACATTACCAAACCATAGCTCATAAGGTATTCTATTAGAGGTGAATTCTACTCCTCTATCCAATCTTAGACACTTTATATTTAGTCCAGATTAATTCTCAACCTTAGCTTTGAATATTTTGAACTTCTCAAATGCTTCAGACTTATCTTTCAATAATGCAACTGCCATCATTCTTGAATAATCATCAACAAACAAAATGAAATACCTTTCACCATAGTATGATCTTTTTTGACTTAGTCCACATAGGTCTCTATGAATCAAATCCAACTTGTTCTCTACAGAATTATGCTTTCACCTTAATGAATTCCTCATGTGCTTTCCCATCACACATTCCCTACAAATAGTATCAAGTGGCTTTGCTATGCTAGGTAGATCTCTTAATGCCTTCACATTGCTTATCTTTACTATATTATCAAAATTAATATGACATAGTCTTTTATGCCATAGCCAATTGTCATCAACTTTCACAATAAAATAACATGCTTCTGAATTGAGCTAAAAAACATTACCTTTATTCTTTGAGCCTGATACAATCATTACACCATCCTTGTTGCTAATGATGAACTTGTTGTCTTTGAACTCCAATCTATAACCTTTTTCAAGCAATTGTCCAACACTAAGAAGGTTACACTACAAACCATCTACATAAAGAACATCATCAATGTTGTTCTTTCCATCCAATGTGATAGCTCCTCTACAAATGATAGGTTTAGGAGTGCTATCTCCAAATCTAACCATGCCACCATTGTATTTTTCCAGATGAACAAATCTATCTTTATCACCTATCATGTGATGTGAACAACTACTATCTATAATCCAATATGTCCTTATGTCTTGTTGTGAAATCATTGCTAGCTCTTGTTCCTTTTTCTCATCTTTACGATCCATCTCATCATACATCTTTTCCGTAATAGCAATGAATCCAATTTCATCTTCAAGCGAATCATCATCAGACACTCCATAACCAGCATAGTAACATTCTTTTGTAAACCTAGGCTTGTAGTTAGTTCTGAATTTCTTAACTCTTTTAGGACACTTGGATGCAAAGTGACCAATCTTGTTACATGAAAAACATTTGAATGGTAACTGACCTTCATACTTTCCTTTTCCTTTTCTTTCTTTCTTAGAAATCATAGAAATAATATCATGTATCTCTTTATCTTCATCTTCATCATCAAAATTACCAGAAGTGTGTAAAGATCTCTTACCATGGACTGATGCTTTGAAGGTTGTCTCACTTTTAGGCTCTATCTTTAATCTTGAAATCTCAAAAGCTGAAATTTTACTAATCAAGGTCTCTCTCTTGAAATTTTTTGTAAGCTACATTGTCTCATCAAGGATTTTTATCTTGTTTTCATATTCTTTTGTAAGAGTATTCATCAACTTATCCATAATGTCTTCCTCTGAGACCTCTCCACCATTGTTCCTGATTCCAGCTACTGCTTCATTGATCCTTTGGTTGTAAGCTCTGATGTCTTCTTTTGGTAGCATCTCTAATTCATTGTATCTTTTCTTCCAAGTATTTATGTGTGCTTTATTTTCTTGTGTATCTCCTTCAAACATGTCTTCTACATGATTCCATATCTTGTAGGTTGTGTCTACTTTCTTTATCTCTAAAAACTCACTATTAGATAATGCGCTGATAAAGGCTTCTTTGGCTATTGCATTCTAATGGAACAAATCCTTTTTCTTGCTAGTAGTATCATCCTTTGCAAGATCTTCTAGAGAGGGGATCTTACTGTCTTTTATAGACACCTCAAAAAATTCAAAAGCAATGCAATGCAAAGGTGTTACCATTTTGTTCTTCCAATCAGGATAGTTTTATCCATCAAACTTAGGACTTTCTTTTCTAAAGAATGACATCTGATCAACCTCAAGCTGTTAAACTTTCTCTCCGAGGCACTTGGCTCTGATACCAATTGTTAAAAATGTTGGACTACAACTAATTTGGAATTTGATTGAAGGATCTATGATTACAAGATCACTAAGAAGTTGCTGATTAGATATGTCATATGATTAAATTAGTATTATGTTGTCATTGATGTCAACTAGCTTAACAACACTTATCTTGTAAGTTACTACACTGAGACATCTGAAGGAAAGTGGAAAAGAGATGAAGAATAGAGAAATCTACATGAGGAAAGATGTACATGATAGATGAGGATAAGGAACACATTGAGTAACTTGTTGATGAGTCTATGACTTGATGATATTGACTTCATTATGTTGCATTCATCTATAATGAAGTATAGAACTAAAAGACACAAAAAAGTGTTGTCGGTAAATGAAGCATTTCTAATATACACCGATGGAGTGTAGTGTATACCAACCATGGTAGTAACCAAGAAGTATTCACCGACACATTTCTTTTTTAACCGAGTGGAATAGAATGAATTAAATGATTAGTCTAGCTGATAAGATTGATGAGCTGGCAAGAGTATAACATCGATGTAACAGATAATGTTTCTTACATAGATCAACGGCTGACAAAATTCAAAGAAGATCTAACGAAGAAAATTGAAATGTGTTATTGACACAAGTACCAAGAAAGTTTAAGCAGAAAAATCTATGAATGTGATTAAGCGGAAAAATCTGATGGTGGAGAAGAAAACAATTTACACGTCTATATAAGAGATCAAAATTTCTTTATAAACATGCTGGGAAGAAGAAGAAGCTGCATGATTATCATGTGAATAAGGTTTCATGCAATTTGATCATACTGGTTAGTGAGAACCGAGCTGCAGAGCAATTACTGAGCTACAAAGAGCAGTTATCGACGGACAGTAAGTTGATACAGTATTAAATCTAAAGTGAATTATTGATCAGAAGAATTTGTATGGACTGAACATTGATTTGTAATCTGCAATTGAAGTTGTATTAAGGTAGGTCATTTTACTGTTATATATTTAACCATTGTATATAGTCTAAATCTCTTAACTGAGTGGACTCTGAAAGTCTTATGATGTATCATTCATAGAATGAACATTGTTATCCTATCAACCCCATAGTGAATGTTGGTTGGATGATAACTTCTAGTCTAAAATACTTTAACAAGGTCACAGTTGATAGTGTGTTTCTAACCTTTAACAGGGTTGGGTCTTAACCGACCTCACTTCAGAAGAGTGAACAATTTTGGGTTGCCGGTCCCAGGTGGTTTTTCCCTTTACAGGGTTTCCACATTAAATCTCTTGTGTTATGTGTTGATTGTGATATTTGTTTGT
This sequence comes from Chamaecyparis obtusa, assembly GCA_027943335.1. Taxonomy (NCBI): domain Eukaryota; kingdom Viridiplantae; phylum Streptophyta; class Pinopsida; order Cupressales; family Cupressaceae; genus Chamaecyparis; species Chamaecyparis obtusa. The sequence goes on along the minus strand of BSBK01008618.1, from coordinate 181,134 downwards.
TATCATACTTTGCATGTTACATATTAGATTTGATTGGTAAACAGTTATAAGTATTAGACTAATAATCGATAAAAGCACAGACAGTAAGAGTTATTATTGCTTACCAATGAGCAGAAATTGAAGAAATTGTTTTGATTTATACATTTTGAATTGGGACACTAGAGAATTGATTCACCCCCCTCTCAGTTATTCTAACAATTGGTATCAGAGTGATGTTGCTTGGAACAGAGTTTTAAGAACTTAAGCATAAAGGTCTCAAGATGTATAAGAGGGAAGTACCGAAACTGAATAAAGAGAACTTCGTAGTATGGAAAAGTAGAATGAAGCTACACATATCTGAAATTGGGAACTCAGCACTATATCTGATGCAAAATGGCTACATGTAACCACCCACTGGTCCCCTAACTATTGATCAACTAAAGGATAAGCATGAACACAATGTTACTATGATGGAACTTATTGCTCCTTGTACCGACACTGAATTTGAAGATATCAAGACATGCACAACTACCAAAGGAATGTGGGATAAATTAGCACAAATCTACAGTGGAGATCTAAATGTCAAAAGAGCCCGAGCTAAAAGTCTGAAAGGTAGATTTGATGAAATGAGAATGAAAGAAGGTGAGAACATTGTCCAATATTCAAATAGACTCAAAGAAGTGGTACATGCTATTAGAGAATCTAATGGAGTGATTGATGATGAAACAGTGATAAGAAAGATTCTCAGAAATTTGCTACCAGTTTATGCAATCAAGATTTTTGCAATTCATGAGACAAGAGCTACATCCAACCTCACTCTTGACACTCTGATTGGTAAACTTACAACCTTTGATTTAAACAATTTTGATAATAGTGTTATTCCTTCTATTGAATCCGCTTTGATGTCTTCTCTGAAGATTGGAAAGTCTAGTAGGAATGGTAAGAATTGTGATAGTGATGACAATCCCGATGATGAGCTTGATGAGCTTGAAGCACTTATGGCCCAAAGATTTCCCAAAGGAAAAGGAAGGTATAGAGGTAAGCTACCTTTAGCATGCTTCAATTGTAAACAAGTCGGTGACATCACTGCTAGATGTCCACAAAATAAAGATGATGATAGATCCAAAGATGGATCTGAAGAAAGCTATGGAAGAAGAGTCAATAGACGTTACCAACACAACAAAAAAGACAATCGAGATGAAAAAGGAAAAAAGTTATGTTACATAGTTGAAGATATTGAAACTGAATCTGATGATGATGATGATATAGAAGTTGTATTTATTGCTATGAAAGATGACTCAGAAGAGGAAGAGAAACATGAAGAGACAACATTGATCTCTAAAGTAAGTAGAAATGATACATGGATCATAGACAGTGGTTGCACACATCATATGACTGGTGATGTAGAGAAATTTGATCATCTTGTTAAATATAATGGAGGATCTATGAGAATGGGAAATGATGCACCTTGTATGGTAAGAGGTAAAGGCTTACTAATGATCAATGACAGATTAGAATGTGAAAATGCATATTGGGTAGATGGGCTGAACTATAATTTGATAAGTGTGGCTCAGCTGAATAATTCAGGCCACTGACTGGTTTTTGAGAGCAAAAAGGTGAAGATTTATGATGATGGAGGAAGACTTGTTGGAACTGGTACACAATCCAAAGGTAATCTATTCTATCTTGATATAGATCATTCTTCTTATTTGTTAAGGATGAAGATGCTTGGTTGTGGCACTGAAGGTTATGCCATATGAACTTTGACAACATGATCAAGATTAGTAGAAAGAAAAGAGTTAGAGGATTGCCTAACTTGACAAAACCTGATCATGCCATGTGCCATGAATGTCAGAAAGGTAAGATGACTAAGTCTAGTTTTAAAAGCAAGGACTATTCAACAAAGAAGATACTTGAGTTAGTTCATACTGAGCTTTGTGGTCCTATGAGAACTCAGAGCTATTATGGTGATAGATATTTTATTCTTTTTTTTGATGATTATACTAGACTTATGACTGTTATGTTCTTGAAAGAGAAATTTGAAGCTTTCAAAATGTTTAAATGGTATAAAGCTAAGGTAGAAAAAGAAACTGGTAAGGAAATAAAGTTCTTAAGATCTGATAGAGGAGGTGAATTTATCTTTGATGAATTTACTAAATTTTGCAATGAGCATGGAATTAAGAGGTAGGTATCTGCACCGAGGACACCTCAGCAAAATGGCATTTCTGAAAGAAGGAATATGTTTATAATTGACTATGCTAGAACATTGATGATACAAAAGAATGTTGCTCAGACATATTAGAGGGAAGTTGTCAGCACAACTATATATGTTCTTAACCAAGTACAACTAAAGGACTCCAATCGAACACCTTATGAACTATGGTTTGGACACAAACCTACTGTAACTTATTTCAAGATTTTTGGAAGTAAATTTTTTATCTTGAAAGATGAGAGAAATGGAAAATTTGATTCTAAAGGAGATGAAGGAATATTTCTTGTATATTCCACAACAAGTAAAGCATACAAATGTTTGAATAAGACTACAAATAAGATTGTTGAAAGTACTAATGTTCATGTTGATGAGTTTGATGAAAAGTACATAGAGGAAAGTACAAAGTAACCAAAAGATTATGGTAGATTCACTTACATTGAACATCCAGAATATCTACCAACACTGCAAGTTGTAATAACCAGTTAGCAGAGAAACAATGCAGTACAACAGGAACCACAAACCGATGAACTTGAAGAAGTTGCTGAACAAGGAAATGACCTTGAGCAGGATGAAGAAGAAAGGAGAAGTCAATTCTTGGCTAGTTTTGTCAGGAGACATCATCCTAAAACACAAATCATTGGAGACAAACATGCTGGAATGCAAACCAGAAGCAAAACAAGACAAGGTACATGTCTAATTTGTGAATTTGAACCTAAAACTATGAAAGTTGCTTTAGAGAATGAAGAATGGGTTAATGCAATGAAGGAGGAAATAGAGCAAATAGAAAAGAAAAAAACTTGGTCCTTAGTATCCCAACCAAAAGATAAGAATGTTATTGGTACTAAGTGGATATATATGAATAAATTGAATGAAAATGGTGAAGTCACAAGAAATAAAGCTAGATTAGTATGCAAGGGATATGCACAGGAAGAAGGCATTGACTATGGTGAGACATTTGCACCAGCTGTTAGATTAGAAGGAGTTAGAATGCTACTTGCATATGCTGCACATAAGAAATTCATAGTCTATCAAATGGATGTGAAGTCAACATTTTTGAATGGTATACTTGAAGAAGAAGTCTACATTGAACAACCTAAAGGATTTGTTGATCCCAACAATAAAGACAAGGTATGTAGATTACATAAAGCTTTATATGGAATAAAGCATGCACCAAGAGCATGGTATGAAAGACTGCATACTTACTTGTTAAGTATTGGATTTGTTAGAACAAGGAAAAACAACAATTTGTATGTGAAAGGTGATATTGATGATACTATTATCATTGCTAAAATATTTGTTGATGATATTATCTTGGGTGGCTCAAATCTTGTCTGCAAGGCATTTGCTGATGAAATACAAAAGGAATTTGAAATGTCTATGTTTGGAGAGATTAAGTTCTTTCTTGGACTACAAGTGATTTAGCAAAGTGATGGCATATTCATCACACAATCTAAATACATAAAGGAAGTACTGAAGACATTTGGCATGGAAGATGCTAAACCTGTAGGAACACTGATGGCTACTAGATGCAAATTGACAAAAGAGGATGAAACTACTAAGGTAAATCAGACACTTTACCGATCTATGATTGGTAAGTTAATGTACGTAGTTCACAGTAGGCCAGATATAGCACATGTGGGAATTGTTGCAAGATTTTTTGCTAACCCTAGAGAATCACACATGATAGCTACAAAAAGGATCTTAAGATACTTGAAGAAAATAGAAAATTATGGATTATGGTATTCTAAGGAAGGACAATTTGAACTGAAAGTTTACACCTATGCTGATTGAGCTGGAAATGTGGATGATAGAAAAAGCACCACCGGAGGAGCATTTTTCTTTGGTGAAAGACTTGTAACCTAGACAAGTAAAAAGAAGGCTTGTATTTCTCAGTCTATAGCTGAAGCAGAGTATGTTATTGATGCTACTAACTATTCAAACATTGCATATATCAAACAAGTGTTGGAAGGAATGAATGAGGTAATCACTAACCCCGTGATTATATACTGTGACAACACTAGTGTTATTAATATTTCAAAAAATCCTATGATGCACTCTAAGACAAAGCATATATCTATTAAGTATCATTACTTAAGAGAACAAGTGCAAGAGAAGAAAGTAAAGTTAGAATTTGTTACATCTAAAGAACAACTTGCATATATTTTTACAAAGCCCCTACCGAAGGACACATTTGAATACTTGAGGACTAGACTTGGGGTCCGTCCCCTATCTATCAGTCACTAAGGTGATCTAGATGTTGCATTGGCCAAATTTTATCAGAAGATCATTCATGTTGATGCAACATAGTTCACACTTTGAATCATGTTCAAGGTTGTGATTAAGTTTGAGAACTTGAACCGATGAGATATCAATATACAGAGATACAGAGGAAGTAATGAACACCACAGAGAGTTACTTGACTACTACAGAGCTAATTGTTTATTTGTTTCTTTGGCATTTCTGTCAAAGGGAGAGATAAACCATATGAAATGAAAAGGGGAGAGATAAACAAAATATGAAAAGGAACAAGCACCGATGACAATTATCTAAGGGAGAGACAATCTGAATGAGACAGAGTATTGAACAGGAGAACTGAAAAGATCACAACTACAAAAAGGTAAAGATGTATTACTAATTACTGGTTTAGTAATGTAGTGATTAAACATATTAAGTCTATTTGACTTACAACATTTGTTCACAAAGGTGTAAAATGTATGTTTGGTATGTGTATGGTACATTTTATATTACTTGAAGTTACCATCAATGCCAAAGGGAGAGATTGTTGGACTACAACTGATTTGGAATCTGATTGAAGGATCTATGATTACAAGATCACTGAGAAGTTGTTGATTAGATATGTAATATGATTAAATTAGTATTATGTTGTCATTGATGTCAACTAGCTTGACAACACTTATCTTGTAAGTTACTACACCGAGACATCTGAAGGAAAGTGGAAAAGAGAGGAAGAACAGAGAAATCTACATGAGGAAAGATGTACATGATAGATGAGGATAAGGAAAACATTGAGTAAGTTGTTGATGAGTCTATAACTTGATGATATTGACTTCATTATGTTGTATTCATATATAATGAAGTATAGAGCTGAAAGACACAAAATAGTGTTGTCGGTAAATGAAGCATTTCTAGTATACACCGATGGAGTGTAGTGTATACCGACAATAGTAGTAACCGAGTAGTATTCACTGACACATTTCTTTGTTAACTAAGCGGAACAAAATGAATTAAATGATTAGTTTATCTGATAAGATTTATGAGTTGGCAAGAGTATAACATCGAGGTAACAGATAATGTTTCTTACGCAGATCAACAACTGACAAAATTCAAAGAAGATCTAATGAAGAAAATTGAAACGTGTTATTGACACAAGTACTGAGAAAGTTTAAGCGGAAAAATCTATGAATGTGATTAAGCGGCAAAATCTGATGGTGGAGAAGAAAATGATTTACACATCTATATAAGAGATCATAATTTCTTTATAAACATGCCAGGAAGAAGAAGAAGCTGCAGGATTATTGCGTGAATAAGGTTTCATGCATTTTGATCATACTGGTTAGTGAGAACTGAGCTATAGAGCAATTACCGAGCTACAAAGAGTAGTTACCGACAGACAGTAAGTTGATACAGTATTGAATCTGAAGTGAATTATTGATCAAAAGGATTTGTATGGACTGAACATTGATCTGTAATCTATAATTGAAGTTGTATTAAGCCAGGTCATTTTACTGTTACATATTTAACCATTGTATACAATCTAAATCTCTTAACCGAGTGGAATCTGAAAGTCTTCTGATGTATCATTCATAGAATGAATATTTTTATCCTGTCAACCCCATAGTGAATGCTGGTTGGATGATAACTTCTAGTCTAAAATCCTCTAACAAGGTCACACCTAATAGTGTGTTTGTAACCTTTAACAGGGTTGGGTCTTAACCAACCTCACTTTAGAAGAGTGAACAATTTTGGGTTGCCATTCCCAAGTGGTTTTTCCCTTTACAGGATTTCTATGTTAAATCTCTTGTGTTGTGTGTTGATTGTGATATTTGTTTGTTATCATACTTTGCATGTTACATATTAGATTTGATCGGTAAATAGTTATAAGTATTAGATTGATAATCGGTAAAAGCATAGACAATAAGAGTTATTATTGCTTACTGACGAGTAGAAATTGAAGAAATTGTTTTGATTTATACATTTTGAATTGGGACACTGGATAACTAATTCACTCCCCTCTTAGTTATTCTACCAAAAAATAGTCTTAAGAGATAATTGAGAGGGGGGGGGGGGGGGGGTGAATCAGTTATCTACAAGTTTCAATTCTTTATCCAATTATGTATACTTAAACATTAATTATAAACACAATGAAAGAACACTTGAACACAACACTAATATTTTGGTTATGAGGAAACCCAAATAGGTAAAAACCCTAGTGGGAATTGACACCCACTAATAAACTGCACTAGTGTATAATGTGCCTTGTTAAAACATCTTACAACCCTATTAGGAGTTGATCTTTACAATGAAATAAGTATAGTGACCTGGTCAAAGGTTGGAACCTATTAGGACTCTTTTTTGATTTCCCCTATTAGGGGTGAGGACGCACTATCTGAGAGCTCACTACTCTAAGGGGTGAAGGCTGCAACCTTCTAAATAATAGATACACACTATATCTGGATCTTGGTCAACTGTGAGGTAGACCTACTGTATTGATGAATTCCAATGAATAGCATATACTCTTCACTTGGTCACATAGACCTTCTAGTGATGGCTCAACACTTCGCACTCTCTACTCTGCTCTTGTCTTTCAACTCATGAACCATGTCTTAGCAATCACAAATGACTTCCTATAAATATATTCTCTCTAAATGATATAATCAAGTTTTCCTTTTAGAACCACCTTGAAATCATATTAGAGAAAAAATAACACTCTCCAATAATATTTTAGTCAGCTCTACTAAGCATGCAACAAAAAATGGGACATGTCCAAATCAATAAGTGTAGATGCACGCTACACACTGTCAGCTCTACCAATTTAAATGATACTTTATCCTCAATCTGAATTAAATCATGCACTTTGAACCAAACATTCTTAAATCTTCTCTAATCACTAATCCAAGCACACATACCAAAATGATAGGCGCAACTCATGTACTAATATAATCTCTGTCGGTTCTTCTGGATAAACACAAGAAATTGCAACTGGTGAATATAGATTGCATAACTTAACTTTTACTACATATCAAACTCTGCATCCATGAATGGAGCAACACTAACATGTCTCTATCACATATCCAAAGGCGTAAGGCTCCATGATAACTGTACGGACAATCACACATAGAACACTGCCTATAACTCTGTTAGGAACACTGCTGACACAAGATGCTACATAACTATCTATATAAACAATTAACCTTTGCGTCCATGATATCATGCTAATAACATTGTTAGAAAGTAAAGTCCACCAAGATAACTAAGATGGGGGGGGTGAATAAGTTATCTAATAATTATAAATTTTATCAACTTGAACAACATTAAACCATGTAAGGAATATAATTACCAACCATACAAAGATATTCATACTCAATGACACAATATATGTTGACTAGGGAACCTCTTGATCAAAGAGTAAACCCTGGTGGGAACGATGCCCAAAAAAGATGCACTAATATGAATATTCCTTGTGAAAGGATGGACTCTGTTAGGAGTCTTATGAAATACATTCAGTACATATGAATCCCTATTAGGATATTTTGAATCCCTATTAAAAGACTCTAACCTTGTTAAGAGTTATGGAAGATAGATGGACCCACTACCCAAACAACTTCAATGGCAAGATCACTGAACACACTGTCCAAATAATCTCTAGATTATTCAACAGAATAATATCAAATATGTTACCTCCTTTCACACTATGCCAAACCGCACTCTCTGCTTCACCAGATCTCAATTTCAGAGCTTTGTACTTCCCATGTCTTCCTTCACAAATTTGCTTTGACAACTGCATTAGCTCTTTTCTTCACTTCATGCATACATCATCACATCCAACCATATATCAACAAGGAAAAACATTCCTTCCTATATACCACACTCAAGTAATTACAAATGAGTTGGCATATAATTACAAAATAAAAGTTTCCACATGCTACATCAAAATTACACAAAATTGTCGGCTTCCAATTATAATAATTCTTCACTCATGTGACCTCAAAGTTTGCACTATCATCCATGTCACTAAGAATGTTTCTTCAACTTCCCTTTAACTACACAAAACCAAATTCCATCCTGATTAGGAGATATCATCCGATTTCTACAAACTGTTACTCAAGAACACTGCTTGAATACTGCTTCCACCAAAATGCTCATAGCTTCCATGAATAAATGAATTACTATCTGCGCTCTTAACCATAACCATATAACATATCAAAGAGTATTTCCTCAACATCTCATAGCTCCAACTATAGTATCCCACATGCGCTAATCCAAATACTGTCTGCTTCTCTGCAAGTCTCTGGTAGATCACTATGTTGACATCAATGACAATCATAGTCATGAATGAAACAAGAACTGCTATAGAATGGCTGCCAAACATTCAATAGTCATTCCTAACAAACTCCCCCATTGGCATTGATGAAAAAATAGATGAAAAAACATCCAATGTTCCAAAAATCCAAGAAAAATATTTCAAATCCTCTTCATCAATCAAATCTTGCTTCATTTTCCTGCTCAGATAGTACAAATAGTTTTTTCATGTACACTTCTCCCCCATTGACATCAACGATAGAAATATCATCATTATGTCAACAACAAATCCAATGTCAAAAGACACTATTTAGAAAATACATTTACTCTAGTCCTCATGACTCAGCTCAGATACACATACTCCCCCATAGAGGAAGTACCAACATTCAATCTAGAAGAAAGATAAGGCTCATATACCAGTGGACGGATGCAACCAACTACATCACTTCTCAAAATTAGGCTAGGGCATAACCCCAAGCATACCTCTTAGATACTCAAATGTATCCTTAGGAAAAGGCTTTGTAAATATGTCTTCTATCTACTCCTTTGTACTTATGTACTCAAGTTTGACTTCTTTCTCAACAACTTTCTCTCTTACTACTTGATACTTCATCTCTATATGTTTTGTTTTAGAATGTAATACAAGATTCTTAGAGATACTAACCATGCTGGTATTGTCACAATGTATGAGAATAGGTTCAAAAAACTTTATTCCAATATCATTCAACATTTGCTTCATCCAAATTATCTAGTTACAATTGTTTGTTGTTGCTACATATTCTGCTTCTGCTGTGCTCTGTGAGATATAATTCTGCTTCTTTCTTAGCCAAGAAAGAAATCTTCCTCCTAGGAAAAATGCTCCACCATTGGTGCTCTTCTTATCATCAACAATGCCTCCCTAATCAACATCTGTATATGCACATAGGGTAAAATCATTAGATTTTTCATACCACAATCCATAGTCCATTGTGCCTCTTAGATATCTCAGTATCTTCTTTACTATTGCATAATGTGATTCTCTAGGTTCAACCTGAAATCTTGCTATAATTCCAACTGAGTGTGCTATATTAGGTCTTGTATGAGTCAAGTACTGCAATCCTCCAATCATAGATTTGTATTTTTTCTATTCAACTGTTGGAGTTTCATCTGTGCTAGATAATTTATGTCTAGTTACCATAGGTGTTCCAACTGGTTTACAATTCTCCATTCCAAATCTTTTCAACGAGTCATTCAGGTACTTTGTTTGACTTACAAAGATACCATCATTGTTCTGTGTTATCTGTAATCCCAAAAAGTATTTCATTTTACTTATCATACTCATTTCAAATTCAGTCTTCATTTCATTAGCAAATTTGTCACTAGCTTCATCGTCTCCTTTGAAAATAATGTCATCAACAAAAATAACTATAATCAACAAACTGTTTTCAATTTCTTTTGTGTATAGATTGCTATCAGTTGTTCAGTCTTGCATACCAAGTTCTAGGTGCTTGCTTTAGTCCATATAAGGCTTTCTTCAGTTTACATACCATGTCTCCTTCTTGAGTCAAAGGAAAACCTTCAGGGTGCTCAATGTAGACTTCTTCTTCCAATTCTCCATTTAGAAATGCTGACTTTACATCCATCTGATATAATTTGAATTTCTTATAAGATGCATAAGCCAAAAACAATCTTACTGCTTCAATTCTTGCTATAGGTGCAAAGGTTTCTTCATAGTCAATTCCTTCTTATTGTGAGTATCCCTTACATAACAATCTTGCTTTGTTTCTTACTACTTCTCCTTCCTCATTCATCTTGTTCCTGAATACCCATTTAGTTCCAATAACATTCTTATCTTTAAGTCTAGGGACCAATTCCCATGTCTTGTTATTTTCAATCTGATCTAGTTCAACTTTCATAGCTTTAATCCAATGGTCATCTTCACATGCTTCACTTATAGATTTAGGTTCAATTTGAGAAATCAAACATAAATGTTCATATACCTTATTCCGTTTCAGAACTCCTTTGTCTAAGCTTTCAATAATCTTCTCAATAGGATGATTCCTTGATAAATTCTTGTTAGGTGTCACTGTCTCAGATCTTACTTCAGGTGTCGGTTCTTCAATGATCTCACTGTGGCTTTCATTAAACAAATCACTATCAGTCTCATAAAAAATTTAGTAGATCCAATGTTAGGTTTAGGATGAGCTTCTTCATCTAATTCATAATCAAGCATTCTTTCCTGAATTTTGAACTTTTCACCAACTTTAACATTTGCACTCTCAATTATAGTCTTAGTTCTTTTATTGTAACATCTATAGGCTTTTCTTTTCAAAGAATATCTAAGAAATATACCTTCATCACTTCTAGGATCAAACTTTCCAATATCATCATCTCTCTTTATATAACATTTACTTCCAAAAATTCTAAAATACTTAACTGAGGGTGCATGTCCAAACCATAATTCATAGGGTGTCTTGTTTGTGTCTGATCTGATTTGTACTCTGTTCATTGTATACACTACTTTGTTCATTTCTTCTCTCTATAATATCTTCACCAAATCATTGTCAAATAACATAGCTCTTGTTGCTTCAGTCACTGATCTGTTTCTTCTTTCTGCAATACCATTTTGTTCAAGTGCCCTAGGGGATGAAAACTCTCTCTTAAAGCCATTTTTTTCACAAAAGGTGTTAAACTCTCTAGAAGTAAATTCTCCACCTCTATCAGATCTCAAACATTTAATCTTCATTCCAGATTCATTGTCAACTTTATTCTTAATGATCTTAAATTTATCAAATGCTTTAGAATTTTTTTAAAGAAATGCAATCCACATCATTCTTGTAAAATCATCAACAAGAATCATAAAATAGCTTTCTCCATATAATCCTCTAGTTCTGGTAGGACCGCTCAGATCTGTATGAACAATCTCCAACTTTTCTACAGATGTAAACTTCTTACTAGAAAATGAACTTCTCTTCTGTTTAGCCATCGCACATTCTTTGCAAATCATGTTAGTAGGCTTCATAATTTTAGGCAAATCCCTTATTTCAAGTGTAGTACTCACTTTCACAATGTTGTCAAAGTTTATATGACAAATCCTTCTATGCCATAACCAACTATCATCAATCTTAGTAATCAAACATGTCATCTTAGTAGGATTCAACTGAAATACATTACCTCTAGTTCTAGATCCAGTTCCAAGAAGATTTCCATCTTTATCCTTTATCACACATGTTTTCTCAGTAAACCAAACTTGATATCCCTTATCAACGAACTGGCCAACACTTAAAAGATTATGTTTCAATCCATCCACAAAATAAACATCATTAGTATTATTCTTTCCATCAAGAGTAATAGATCCTATACCTTTAATCAAGCAAGGTGCATTGTTTCCAACTCTAACAACTCCTCCATCATAATTGTTAAACTTTATGAGCTTTTTCATGTCTCCAGTCATATGATGTGAACAACTACTATCTATAATCCAATCAACTTTCTTTTCAACTTGAGAAACTAAGGCTTTTTCTTCCTTAACATCAATTTTAGGATTCTCTTCTTTAATTGGTACAAATACTATGTCATCATTATTCTCAGTATCACTTTCACTTAGAGTTCTCTCTATACTAGCTTCAAGATCTTCATCATTAGCATAATAACATTCCTTAGATCTTCTAGGTTTGAAATTGTTTCTGTACTTTTTAACTCTCTTAGGACACTTAGATGCAAAATGACCATATTCTTGACAAGTCCAACATTTAAAAATTTTCTTATCGTCTGGTTCTCTCTTCAAAAGCAAGGAAATACCTTCTTCAATCTTCCCATCTTCTTTATTTCTAGCTCTATTGTTGCCAGCATAATCACCGCTCACACTGATGCTTCTTGACAAAGTAGGGTGAACACTAAGAGCATTGAATGTTGTTTCCATTCTAGGCAAGTTACCTGATAACCTCAGGTTCATCTCTGCTGCTTCTAATCTTCCAGGAAGGGTCTCTCTTGTAAATTTTGTAGTACAAGGTATAACTTTTTCAATCATCTATGTTGTCTACTTAAATACAGGAGTCAATGTCCTCAAAATTTTCCATATCACTTCATTCTCTGTCTTTGTTCCTCCACAAGATTTTATGCTTGTAACAATTTCTGACATTGTACCAATATAGCTTCTAACAGTTTCATCTTCCATCATTCTTATACCTTCAAATGCACATATCCAATTATTTAATCTAACTTTCTTTGCATGTTGATCACCTTCAAAAGTAGAGTGTAAAGCATTCCAAATTTCATGATATTTTTTCAAACATTTTACTTGACTGTACTCATTCTCTGGAAGGGCTGTCAAAAGTGTTTCTCTTGCAAGTATGTTACACATGAATAGATCTCTCTCATCAGCAGTACATGTTTCCAGATTTTCCTCTTCAGTGATAGTCTTATCATTCTTTGTGATCAACCAATAACCTGATCCTAAACATAGTAGGTGTGTCTTCATCTTTTCTTTCCAGCTATCAAAATTTACTCCATCAAACTTAGGGCTTTCTTTTCTAAAATTCACCATGGATCTCCTTAAGCTATTAAACTTCTTTTTCAGGGACCTGCTGCTCTGATACCAATTGTTAGAAAGTAAAGTCCACCAAGATAACTACAAGTCAAGGGGGTGAATTAGTTATCTGATAATTATAACTTTTATAAACTTCAACAACATTAAACCATGTAAGCAATATAATTACCAACCATACAAAGATATTCATACATAATAACACAATGACACAAGATATGTTGACTAGGGAACCTCTTGATCAAAGAGTAAACCCCGATGGGAATGATTCCCACAAAAGATGCACTAATATGAATATTCCTTGTGAAAGGATGGACTCTGTTAGGAGTCTTATGAAATACATTTAGTACATATGAATCCTTGTTAGGAGATTTTGAATCCCTATTAAAAGACTCTAACCTTATTAAGAGTTATGGAAGACAGATGGAAACATTGCCCAAACAACTTCAATGGAAAGATCATTGAACACACTGTCCAACTGATCTTTAGATTATTCAATAGAATAATATCAAATATGTTACCTCCTTTTTCACTGTGCCAAACCACACTCTCTACTTCACTAGATCTCAATTTTAGATCTTTGTACTTCGCATGTCTTCCTTCACAAATTCACTTTCACAATTGCATTAGCTCTTTTCTTCACTTCATGCATACACCATCACATCCAACCATATATCAACAAGGAAAAAGATTCCTTCCTTTATACCACACTCAAGTAATTACAAATGAGTTGGTATACAATTACAAAATAAAAGTTTCCACATGCTACATCAACATTACACAAAACTGTCAGCTTCTAATTACAATAATTCTCCACTTGTGTGACCTCGAAGTTTCTGCTATCATCCACATCACTAACAATGTGTCTTCAAATTCCCTTTAATTGCACAAAACCAGATTCCATCTCGATTAGGAGATATCATCTAATTTCCACAAACCGCTACTTAGGAACACTGCTTGAATACTGCTTCCACCAAAATGCTCATAACTTTCATGAATAAATGAGTTACTGTCTACGCTCTTAACCATAATCATATCCTCAACATCACATAGCTCCAATGGCAATATCCCACGTGTGCTAATCCAAATATTTTCTGCTTCTCTGCAAGTCTCTGGTAGATCACTTTGTTGACATCAATGATAATCATAGTCATGAATGCAACAAAAATTGCTACAGAATGGTTGCCAAACATTTAGCATTCATTCTGAACAAATATGTCCATGCTACATATACTCAAAGCTTACTGCATAAGTCTTCCACGCATGGTGCTTACCATATGTTGTCATCAATGACAAACATACAGTCAGCACTGGCTTCCTGGCAAATCTCCAACATATATTAAAAAATAGAGTGTTTTCAAGATGATCTCACTACCCAAACATGTAATATACAATGATACTTGAATACAAAGTTAAAGTACATAACCTTTCATTGCTTCTGAATAGCTTTCTTATTCTGATTTATCTTTTTTAGGCTCTTCACTTTCATAGACAGAGTTTGCTAGGTTTTCTTCTTACAATATAAAACTTCACATCATAACATTACAAAAACTTATTGCTTCTATATTTTTTTCATGTTACATGCTTCTTACATATATATAAGTTATTAAGAATAATAACTTCCAATCGGCTTTATTAAGCATAAACTCTTTCCAAAATACAAAAATAATTCATGTTGCCTAAGGGTTAACAAATAGGATGTCGTCCCTTATATGGTTAAGTCATTATTTTGATAAACAAAATAATACCTTAACTAATATTCTCATTCTGTCTTCTTGCTTTGTTGAGGTTGACTTCAGTACTCTGTCTATTATTCTTCAATATATCCTTCTATCCATGCCGTACAGACTTGCGCTTTCATATGTGACTTTTTAATACATAGAATTATCCATTTTCAAGTGCGTGTGCACTAAACCTACTTCTATGAACATCACTAACCAAAACTATCTTTGATTAGATAGATAAATACTACTGTACTTAGACAATTTTTACTTGCGCTCATACAAGACTATTTTCTTCTATAGTGTGATCATCATAGTAATTATATATTTCCATAAAGACAACAACCTAATATCCTACTCAACCAAATTTCCAACAATATGCCCCCTTTTCATTGGTGGCAACATATAAGAAAATTGGCTAAGTCTTCACAAAAAAACTTAAAACTTCAAAATTGTGGCCATACTTATATCTCCAAAATATATATATACTCCCCTTGGGAGTATGCATCATACAATACTGTATACAATTTTCTACTAATACTACTCCCCCTTTGACAACAATGACAAAAAGGTGTCAAAAACTTGTGTCAAAAAATATGTTACCTTTGGATTTCAAAATTGCAAGGCCGGTAGGCTTACAACACAATCTGCAAAAAATTTCTTCATACTGTTTATCTCCTTATCTCATGATTTATTTATAGCATCTAAAGCACTTAGGAGTGCACATAGACCATAAGATACAATTTCACATGCCTATAGGTTTGCATAGTAAAATTTTCCATAAGATGTCTTAGAAGAAAGACATTCCTCCAACTGATTCTCAATAATGTTGAATTTTATTGATACATGCTCTCTTAATAGAGCGAATCTTCACAATTTCTTATCCTTCTCATCATTCAAAATTATTATATCATCATAGATCTTACTAATATTTTTCTCAATGTCTGAGATGTTCACATTCGGGCTTGACAAAAGGTTTACTGCCGCTTGTATCTCTGCCTATTTCATCTTCATCTTCTCCATTATTTTTGATATATGATTTTCTATTTTTGTACAGTGAATGTACAAAGCTTTTCCTCTTTCCAAACTTCTTCTTAATTCTTTAATGCAAATATCTAGATTGTCTATATCATTTCTGATATTTTGACATACATCTTGGAATATTTTAGCTTCATAAGATGCTTGAGCTTTAACTGTGGCCATGTATGATAAGTTTGTGAACTCAATATCAAAATCTTTCACAACTTCTTTTACCTTACCCTGTGAATCTACCTCACTAATTTGACTAGTTATTATTGTGATCAGTGCAAACCTAATCTATCTTGAAAGGTGTAGACATGTCGAACATTAATTTATGATGATATACCTAGCTTACAAAGAAAACTATTTGCAAAGACACTCAGATAGAGCTTAAACGGGAACACAATGTCACCGTTTGATTTTCTCTCGCTTTAGGGATGTGGGTGTTCTCTCAAATCACTTGGAGCATATCACTAATGATGATTAGGAGATATTAGGATGGGTTAGGGACCATAAGAACCCCATAATGGCACAAAACCATGTATAGAACACCCATTTTTCCCCTAAGGCCTTAAGGATCCTAAAAGGCTCAAAATGCAGATTAGCCTATGAATGCTTATTCTAAGTTGATTTTAGTCCAAAATAGATATGATCTAATGCAAGAAGCTATGAAAAAAAATGAATCAAGCTAATTTAATCCATTAATTCTAAGCTATGATGTGTGCTAAGGAAGCTTGAAAATGAGTTAAACTATCAAAATATGTTAAAAGCTTAAGATCTAGGATTAAACTAGCATTATTACACTACTTAGAAATGAAAGTGAATTGGTGTTTTTCTCTTAGGAAGTGAGGGTATTTATAGGATTTGGGAAGGGCTTGGGTTAGGAGGATGAGTTAGGGTTAGGGGTAAGGTTTGAGGTAGAGTAAGAGGTATGGTTTGGGGTATGGTAAGGTTTACCTTGGGTTAGGGGTTGCTCACACATGTGTGAGAAACACTAGGGAAGTGTGCAAGGGGAACATGTGTGGAAGAAGAGACATGGATCTCTTTATGAGGCTATAAGAAGCCTTAAAGAGTATGTAAGAGGCTTAAATGAGTGTGTAAGGCTCATTGAGGGAAGGGTTTGACCAAACATCGAGGAGACTTGGATTAGCTTAGGAAAAGTAGATAATTTCTCCTAAGTAGGTTTAGGAAATATTTAGGGAAGATTGGAAGGGGTTAGGAAAGGCTAGAAGGTTCTAGGTTTTTGAGGCTTTAAATAAATATAAAATTTATTTAAGGATTGTGACATCATTTATTGAATATTGATCCAATAAAGAGAGGAAAATCATTTAAATTTGATTTCAATACTTTGGGGAAAGATTATTTAATTAAAGATGTTTAATTAAAATAAAAGAATTTAATGACATAAAAATATATTAATTAATTAAATAATTAATTAATTAACAAATGATGACATCATCAGGGGTTTTCAAAAAAATAAAAAAAACTTTTATTTTCTAATGGGTTTTTAGGTGTCTACAATTATAATTTGTATTTTTTCTGTCACTTCAAGCAATGATCCTTCTAGACTTTTTACTTCCTTAGTATTTCCAATAATTTTGTTTGAAGATGAGATCAGCTCTATTTGATCATCGTCATCAACTTCCTATCCAAGACTAGAAAAAATTGATTCAATTTTTGGTTTCTATGTTGCTTCCTTGGGTTTAGGAGTGATTATTGTCTCTTCCTATGGAACTTCTTGTTCTTTTTCTTCTACATTAACCTTTGATTCTTCATGTGTCATTTCTGCCTCTTCTTCCTTTCTTGGTTCATTTCCTTCTTCCTCATTTACTGTGATGTCCTCCTACTCGATAGCCAAATTGTCAATAATGTTCTCATGATCACTAAACAAATTTTCTTCATTGTCTAAGGTAATGTTTTGTTCCTTCTACATTCATAGTTTCATCTTTAATGTTAATAGATGGTGGTGGTGATGTATGGTGTTCTGCTTCAAATGCTTGATCAAATACACTTATGTGCTCACTAGGGTTAGAAGTCATAACTTTTACAACTACTTCCTATGTCTCCTTGTTGATGTCCTCATAGTTTCCTCCCATTTTTAATATAGTTCTTCTCTTCATTCTCAGATGAGTGTTAATACTTTTCATAATCCCCTTAAAATGTTCTTCATCTTTTATCTCACATAGTTTCCTTACATAATTTTCCTTTCCTTCTGATGTTTTCCTTGGTGATGGGGTATATATTGTCTTTTGTCTCTTTCCTGCACCACTTTCCATCTTCTTTACTCTTTTTTTTGGTGGAGTGGTGGAGGATCTAGTGGATTTTCTCACTTCCTGCACTTCCACAACTTCAATTTCTTCCTCTAGGTCCTAAGATTATTCATTAGGTGTTGCAACTGATGTCAGGGGTGGAACTGATAGGACTTCCTTATGACCTATGTCTCTTATTGCTGATGTAATATTTTTTGCAACCTCAAATTCATGCTCTGTCATACCTGTATCTTTAAGAATTTTTTTGATTGTGCTATCTGCTGGTGCTCAAAAATGCTGACCGTTTTGAGGAGAACTGACAGGCACAATAAATGCCTCTGCAATTCTAGTTCAATCAAACCAAGGCTGGTAGGCCTGAATCAAATATGTTTCCTGACTGCACAAATACGCGCATAAATAATAAAATCTCTTACAAAGGGTTTACTGATCGTTGGAAGATAAAGTAACCTAATATCCTAATGTTCAATTAGCTAGATATTTAGACTAATGCTCGAAAGTAATGCTAAACCTAATTGAATGCTTTGTAAAGAAGATAACAGATAGGATATGTAAAATGAAATTAAAGGAACAAGATGCCAAAACTAGGAACAAATGATTAAATGATCAAAATCCATTTATCAACAAGACCAGTGCCTATTTCACCTTGGGCAATGGAGTCAATCCAATCCTCAACCATACGTACAACCTTAGAGAGAGTTTTGCATTTCAAAGCAAATTGGTAGGATTTGATTCAGAAGATAATTTTCAAAATATTGAAACACGCATCGAATTCTGAAGACAAGTCATAAAAAACTCATCACTTTGATTTGCATTCAAATGTGTGTGAACTATTGCAGATAATTAACTAAATTTAACTCCTCAAATGACAACCCAATTGACTTTGGCCACAAATCAAAAGGATTATTAACCATGCAAAATGAGCAGACCAATTAATAAATCAAAATGCAATAAAATCACACAGCATTTTAAACTATCACAATAAAGAAATAGAGATTGATTTATCCAAGGGACTAGTTGAGGGAATTGAAAACCAATGCATAGATGGAAAACAAAAACAACTTATCTTTTATTGATATTGAAAAATTGGTACACTAGAATCTATGTTGCAATTGTTGAACAATCCTATCCTTTGAAAATTGAAATTCTTGTAATCGTCCTTGCATTGGTCTTGGTATCCCATTTTTATAAAGTTTAGGGGATGCACACAAGCTTCAAACCAATGCATCTGTTCATAACTAAAATCTAATTTCAACAAACTGCAACATTAATAAATATTTAAAAAATGATATGTTAACCATAAGGCTAATATACTTAATAAATAAATCTTTGATTAATGCTCTTGTAATAATAATCTTTGTCCTTCATCTTGCAAAGCATTTTGTTGGATAACAAATATCCATCTTTGCAATATTTAGTTCTTGGATAACCTGTTTCATTTATTATTTAATAATCCTCCTGCATATAAAAACATAATTAGGCATTATGATTCCACTGTATCAAAATTATCTTTTGATAAAAATAATTAATCCTTAGGAAATAATTTACTTCTAATTTTTAATTCTAAAGATTAATATTTTTTGATTTAGCCTTATAGTTATTATCTCAAAAATATATATTACAAGGTAAACTATAACATTACTTAAAGAAACCCTAAATATCTATTGCATGAACATTTCATAGGGCAATGTAAAATTCAATATAGAAATACTTTGAAAACATTAGGGAAAAGGTCTTATAATCCATCTAATGAAAAAATATATATTTAACCCTAAAGATCAAATCAATCCACTTAGGTCTAACATATAATTAAGTTTATAAAATAATTACCCTAATGATACAAAATATTTTTAATATAAAATAATATTACAACCATAAAAATATATATAATTAAGGGAATCAAAAAGAAAAATCTAACTCTCTAAAAAGCAACCCTAAAACTTACATATAAAAAGGATTAACTAATTCATAAAAAATGATAAAATGAAAATACCTATACCCTAAGATCAAAGTAAATGGGTAAGGAGAAAATCACTCTTAGGGATTTGCCACAAAAGAATAAATGAGAAACCCTAAAAAACATATACATCATACATCACGAAAAATTTTAAAAATCCTTTTCACTTAATTTGGTAAAATATTAATATTAAAAGTACATTAGGTAAAAATGTTGAATTGCATCTAAGGATATGAAAAAGAATTAATATTACAATAAAAACCCTAGACAAGTTAATATTCATCAAATTTAATCTTTATTTCATCACATGATTTTACTTTTAGTGTTTTGGGGTAGATCAACATTAGAAATAAAATAAACATGAGTAACTATGACACATGTAATTCCTATCTCATAAACAAAATTTAATATTTATTTCAAATGAGATAAGAATATCTTTAATTTATACATTTATTTACATACACACTCTCAAAGAATAATATAGAACAATTGGTAGGGGTAGGGTTACCTAGTTAGGTAGGAAAAGGAATGGGTCGAGAGGTCTAGTGTTCAACTCCCTCTCCCCATTCTTTTTCATAAAAATGAAAAAACACATAAATTCATAAATAAAGTAATAATCACATCATTTGATTAAAAAAATAATTAGGGAAGAGATAACTCTCTATGTAAGAGGTTGTCTTTATTTTTCACCTAAAGGTTAGCTTGAGAGTTCGAGTGTTCAACTCCCTCTCGCCGCCCCTTTTGCTCAATATATTTTATTTTTTATGTTTAGAATTATTATTTATCCAAAACAAATGTGCTTTAGAATAAAGCAATTTACAACCTAATACATGAAAATAAAAATAACAAATGCACACACTTTTTATTCATTTTAATTTTTATCATAGGAAAGTTATAAAATATGAAAATTAAAATCACACTTCCCTAACAATTTTATATATATTTTGGCTTGAATTTTCAAGTGCCAACAATGGCTCCAATTGGGGACATGTGTCCATACCTGGACACAACGAGAATCCAGAGTTCTCTGGAGGAAGCAGACCACTTGAAACATAATGTTAATTTTATAATAAATTAAAATAGTTACTTAAGGCAAATTATTTCAAATAATAACACGTTTTTCTATTAAAAATATAAATAATAAAACCATAAGAAAAGTAATAAATTTTAAATATCAAAATAATTTAAGAAACTTTTATTACCTATGCTTGGCTACATATAAAAAAAATTATTATTTCATTTCACGTTACCCCTTTTGTTTCAGTGATAATGGCTTTTATCTTTAATGTCAGCTCCCATATCACATTGACACTAGCTCCATGTGAATAATTCAACTCATATTCATTTTTATCTTTGTTTTTAACGTGCTGGTCACCTTTTCTCCAATCTAACTGCACATTATTATAATTTGTGTAATTATTCCTTTTAAAATATTCATCTTCACCGCAATTTTGTAAATGCCACTTGGTTGTGAGTTACTATCCAATGCATGAGTACATTTTTATAACGTTCATTCTTTCCTTGCGTGAATTTATGTATTTCATCTGGCTGCTTATATAAACTATCATTGCCTTCTTTCACGTGAGTCCCAAAATGCTGAAATTGATTTTGATAATACATATTATCATTTTGCAGATTTGTTTGAGTGGTTTGCGCAAAGTATTCTAGATATTGCTTATCATTTTCACCCTCCTAGACACCACCACAAGGCTGCATGTATTTGTTGCGCAAGTCTGGATGATATTCATCATGCTTTTGTTGTTCATTATGTAAGTCATGGGCACGTGCTAAGATACTAGCCTGTTGTGCATGGTCTTCAATTTGCCTCATGTCATATAAAGCTTACTTCCAAATTTTGTTCCAACACTGACGTGTTGGCCTACTCTTTTAATCTCTGGCATGTTTTTACCTTTACCTTCATTTTTGATATGCTGGTCACGTTTTTGCAAATCTGGGCTGTTCCTGGACTCATACACACTCCAAAATGATTAAAAACGTTGTAAAAATGTCCCCCATGTTTAGGCATATGGCTGGGGCAATCATTTTAAACTTAAAGTTATCATTTACAACATGTATATAGTCCGAAAAAATGACTCTAACAGTTTGCAAGGGAATACAATTTTGCCGGCCGTTTTTAGAATTCTGGGCGTTTTTGAGGTTGTCAGCATCTCGAAAACATATGAGATTGCAAGAAAATCATTTCCCATATATGGGAAAATGTTTAGGGTCATTTGCGATATGTAGATGATCATTTGCAACTCAAAAATGGTCCCGAAATTAGGCCTCAATAATAAAAACGTGATTTAGATTTTTGAACAACATCTATAAAATTTTGTTCCCCTTCAATCAAATACATGGATTCACAAAAACTTCATATCTAATATGACTCCACACATCAATAATCGATAATAAAATATTATCATTGCTATATGTGTCATGTTCAAAATATGGTTAATGAATGTTATTATTTTGCAACTTGGCAGATTTCAATAAAATTCAAATGAAAAATCTTTAAAGATATTTAAATATACAAACAATAATTGACAGAAGAATATTTGGGCATGGAGAAACTAAGGTCCAAAAATGCATACCTCAAACAATTTTAGCATTTATGAATACATTCATACCTAGAGCTTATCCATCCAAGTCTATAAAAGTTGAATATAGAAGAACACACTTATAATTGCTCGAAAAAAAGTTGGCCGTCTGGTCATGGATCAGGGATCTTTGAATTTGTTAAAAAATCAAAGTTCCAGCAGTGGCTTTTTTAGTGCAACTTATTCTTTTCCTCTGTCAAAAACTTTGTTTTGATCATGTAAGAGTAGGAAAAATCTGAAAACATCATTATCTATCACTTTACTAATTAAATATTTTCTCATCCGTCTTAAATTATTATATTTTTCTTTGAATATATGATTTTTAGGGTTTAACTCCTTTTGTAACATTCGTGAAATAAAATTTCCATATTCATAGTTGAAAAATAATTTGTCTAAAAATCTCCAATTCTTATAATGAATCATCATATTATTAATATGGATGTTCTCAAGAATTTTGTTATAAAAATTATTATCATAGTAATCCCTAAAATCATTAACAATACTGGTGAAATTTTTCATCTTATCTATTTCTATCCTTCGAAATTTGGTGAATGAATGTTTCTTTTTAGCATTAGTCTGATATGATATTTTCTTTCACTTTTCATACAATAATTTTGAGAAAATATAAATATTAATGTTGAATGTATTAGAAAGATTTTCAAAAAGGTTTGCAAGAATACTTACCTGTTGGTAGTAATACATACCTAAGTTGAACACATCATCTAATGGTAACTTTTCATGAATCCATCCTTTAATATCTTTTGTTTGATCCTTGCATAAGAATACATCAGATGTATTATAATGCAATCCTTTATTGAATGGATTTCGTTGAGAATCCTTTTGTGCTTCATCAATGGAAGCAATATTTTTACTAGCATCATCCATTATATAATCTGTATATGGGCTTATTTCATTCCCATTCTCTTGATACAATTTTATCTCATAAAAATGATTATTGATTATTCCTCCATATCCTTTTGAGACCTCATTATTTAAGTGATTTGAAGATTCTCCCCAGATATAATCAAAACTCTTATCCTATAGAACTTTATCTTCATCTTCACCAGATACCTCATGAATGTGTATTGACTTGTTAATATGATTATTCTGATATATTGAGAAAATCTTTGTACCATTTCTCTTCACATATTTTTGATATTCAATATCCAATAAATTTGAAATTTGTTCTATACTAAGAAGATTCTCCTCTAGATCATGATTTTCATTTGTTTCCACACAAATCTGATCCGGTGTAGATGCTTCTTCAATTTGTTCCAAACTTTCTTCTTTATTTGAATTGGGGGTCTCGTCAGGTTTTTGCTCTATTTTATAATGCTCTTTCATTTTCTAAATAAGGAGCTTCAAATTAGGATCATCTGGTGAAATTCCCAATTCATGAAATCCCTTCATAATTTTCTTGCTTGAAGACCTGATGTCTAATGGTATCTCCAAATAGAAACCCATCATCCTCATGAACAAACGGGTTGCAAACTCACAATCTTCTCTTTCCACATTAAAAAATGCATCCAAAGGAGATAATTCTTCTCCCATAATGCATTCTTGATCGTCTGCATGCTCATAGCTCATGTTGTCTTCATTATCATCATGAAATTCACATAAGAACCATTGTTCAAATTCTTTCCACGATAAAATACTTTGTGTAGGTAAAGACTCATATTCTTCTCTTGCATCATCCTTTAATGACTAGGCAAATAATTTCATGGCATCACCTTCAACATCAATTTCATAATCATCAAGGAACATATGAAAAGCATCTAAGTGATCAAGACCTGGTTCATATCCATAAAATTTAGGCACCTTATGTGCAAGCTTTGATAAATTTGTAATGCATCGAAATCTTTTGAGATCCAAAAGCTCAGTGGGAATCAAAAAACTTCTGAAAATTTTCTTGAACATCATGTAATAAAACTTCTATTACTAACTGAAGGCCAAATACTCATTCCTTCTAGGTTCTCTCCCTCAATGGAGAAATTGAAAACTTCTGACCCAAATGGAGTCACCACCTCAAGTGCCTTGAGGAAAATATTTTTTCCTACTTGCTCTAAGTAGAAATATGAAAAAAATTATATAGAGTCGCCACCTTCTTCATAAGAAGGATAAAATCATACAACTGATTTTGAGTTATGTCTCTAGTAGAGTTTGAAAATTGTCACAATTCACTATCTTGACCACAAATTCTGAAAATATCTTTCATAGATATTTATCCCTAGTAGAGTCGCCAATTTGTTGGTGCTCAAAAATGCTAACCATTTTGAGGCCAACTAATAGGCACAATAAATGCCTCTGCAATTCTGGTTCAATCGAACCAAGACTGGTAGGCCTAAATCAAATATGTTGTCTGACTGCACAAATATGCGCATAACTAACAAAATCTCTTCCAAAAGGGTTACTGATCCTTGGAAGATAAAGTAACCTAATATCCTAATATTTAGATAGCTAGATATTTAGACTAATTCTCGAAAGTAATGCTAAACCTAATTGAATGCTTTGTAAAGAAGATAACATATAGGATTTGTAAAATGAAATTAAAGGAATAGCATGCCAAAACTAGCAACAAATGATTAAATGACAAAAATTCATTTATCAACAAGACCAGTGCCTATTTCACCCTGGGCAATAGAGTCAATCCAATCCTCAACCCTACATACAACCTTAGAGACAATTTTGCATTTCAAAGCGAATTGGAAGGATTTGATTCAGAAGACAATTTTCAAAATATTGAAACACGCATCGGATTCTGAAGACAAGTCATAAAAAACTCATCACTTGATTTGCATTCAAATGTGTGTGAACTATTGCAGATAATTAATTGAATTTAACTCCTCAAATGATAGCCCAATTGACTTTGGCCACAAATCAAAAGGATTATTAACCATGCAAAATGAGCAGACCAATTAATAAATCAAAATGCAATAAAATCACACAGCATTTTAAACGATCACAATAAAGAAATCAAGATTGATTTATCCAAGGGACTAGTTGAGAGAATTGAAAACCAATGCACAAATGGAAAACAAAAACAACTTATCTTTTTATTGATATTGAAAAATTGGTACACCAGAATCTATGTTGCAATTGTTGAAAAATCTTATACTCTGAAAATTGAAATTCTTGTAATTGTCCTTGCATTGGTCTTGGTATCCCATTTTTATAAAGTTCAGGGCATGCACACATGCTTCAGACATCTACCAGACAGTCATAATATACTATTTTATTTTCCATGCTTTTAGTACTTATTTCATAGACATACTAGACTATTTGAGACACTTTTGTATTTGATGATTTGTTGAATCCTATGTTATATGTTCGGTACCTGACTATGTAATTAGGGTACACTCGAGATACTATATGTTTTGATTCAGTTTCAGTTATGATTATGTCACATATGATGTTAAAAAAAATTGCGATAAAAAATTGGTTTAAGAAACCAAAGTTATGCTTAGTTGATTCATTTACAAACATAGTTTTATACCATGCAGTATTGATGATGTATTGTGTTTATATCATGTTAATTGGACCTATTAATATGTGTAATGAGTGTGCAAGATAAGTTGACCATGGATCTAAATGTGGGGATCCAGTATTGAAACCTATGTTTATACCGTGCATTCCAAGGTCCTCTTTGTATAAAGAAACATGAAACTCATTCTTTAGTCATTATTTCGTGAATGTGGTTTGCATGCATGTATTTAATTTAGTAAATGTATTTGTGACTTAACCATGTAATTTGTTTTAATTAATGTGCCAAATTTGGAAAATTGTGGCTTAAGTGTTAGCATGGTTAGTAAATTATATTAGTTAGGTGAAGGGTTTGACTAGGGGTTAACCTTATGATAGAATCAACTTACCTTGGGTTGGGAAGTTTCTAGAAAGTCAGCCAAAACTTGAAATCCGTGTGTAAACTTTAAGTGGAGTTTAGGAGGGCCATTTTGGCTCCCATGGGTTAACTAGGGTCAATTTTAGCTACCTAGGTTGGTACCTTAGGGTTAGGGGTCATTTTCATCCGATTAAGAGCCTTAAAACTCATTTATGACTCCCCTAAAGTCAAGATTTCTATGTTGGTCAAATTTGAAGAGTTGTGAAATTTTGGTTAACCTATCTCTTCTTCCAAAATTTTCCTTCAACTCCATTTATGGTGAAGGAAGGAAAGTGGGAAGAAGGGAATGAAAGTTTCTTCCTCTCTTCTGATTGGCTCCTAGATTTTAGGAGTTTGGCCTATTTAGGGAGATCTTGGGGAAGGGTTTAGTTGTTCACTCACTCTCTAGATTTAGAGACCTTTTCAGTTTTGAAGGAGCTAGGAAGGACTAGCTTGGAAGGAGTTTGCATTTTTCAGTTTTCATCTTTTGCTTGGATCAAGGTAGGATCTTGTGATATGTTTGTTAATTTCTTGCACGAGTTTGAGCTTGGAGCTCCATTAATGGAGTCCATGCCTTTTTTTAAAGATTTTTGTTTTGAAACTTAAGTTTTGTAAATGTTGTTTTTAAATTTGTAATTTCTTTTGGGATGGGATTCTTCAGCACTTACTCACCCTAGGGAGGGTGGACTAACCTTGAAGGGGGTAGTAGGAAGAAGACCTAGGATGTGCAGAGTCTCCCATGTGTGGAGGGATAAAGCATGGGGTTCCACAATACCCATGATGCCAAGCATGGCCTACAAGCACCTGGGGGGGCATAAGGAGAGTTAGACCAAATCTCTTGAAGATGGTCTTCCCAAGTCCATGTGTAGCTTGGAATATGTGTATTATGTTTTGGCTTCTCCTCCTAGTAGTCCACCTCTGCCCTATTTTCAGGAAGGTCTCTTAGAGGCCTTCCTCTTGTAAAACCCTATTGGGATTATGACTGAAGTGTATTTGTGTATGGATATTTTCCTTCATGCTTGAATTTTTGTATGTATCACATTCCCAGACAGGATCCCCTAGCTGGGGGGTGGCCTTGAAAAGACCTAGGTTGGGAGGTGAGCCTCTGTTGTCAACATCACACTATCAGGTTTCCAGATGGATGTTGAACTTGGAAGATTGTCAATTTAGAGAAATTTTGAGTTGGAAATCTTGTTGTAAAATTTAATTTCAAGTATATGTCAAAATTTGGAATCAGAGATTCCTTGTAAATCAAACATTTGAGTTTGTAGAATTACTTGAAAAATTGTATTGGAAAAATTGAGGATTTGGGGAAAATTGGGTCATTACAACAAAGTAATAAAAATTGTAATTTCCATTTAAATTTCACGTGTTAGAGATATTCAAAATTTTAGAAATAAATAAATGAGAAATTTTATGTTATTTTGTGAAAAAGAATTATTGGATTATTTGGATATAAGATTTTATGAGATATTTAGATGCTAAAGTTTAATTATATTTTGTTACTATGGTAGAAAAAAGTAAATCTTTAAATTGATGATTAATTTATTTAGTTTGTAATTTGAATGCAAATGAATTGTTGTATTAAGGACCAAAAAAAATATTAATTTATTTGTTTTGTGTAGACTAGGCTATTTGTATCTGTTTTGAAAGGCTAAGACAAGAAAACATTAGGTTTTAATCTAACATTATATCAATTCAAAACAAAAACATCTAAGCTAAGCCACCTCAAATAGAGCCTAAACAGGTGCACCTAAAAATTGTTTGATTTGCTCTTGCTTAGGGGATGTGGGTGTGCTCTCTAAGCACTTGGAGCATATTCTAATGCATACTAAGATGGATTGAGATTCATGAAAACCTTAAAAATGGCACAATATTGGGTAGAACACCCAAAATTGCCCCTAAGGCCTCAAGAACTCAAAAATGCTTTAATGGAGATTTAAGAAACAAATATGATTATACTAGATTGATTTTTATCCAAATGCAGTGTGAGATTATGCTAAGATATGCAAAACAATGAAGCAAACTAAGTTAATCTGTTATTGCTAAGCTATGGTGTGTTCTAAGAAAGCTTGAAAATGATCTAAATTAGAGTGATTATGCTAAATCTAGAGCTAAATTAGCATGATAACAATGCTTGAAATAAAAGGTGAATGGGTATTTTGCTCTTAGAAATGAGGAGTATTTATAGGCTTTTGGAAGGGCTTGAGTTAGGAGGATAGGTTAGGGTTTGGGGTAAGGTTAGGGTTTGAGTCAAAGGGGATAAGGATGAAGACTTTCTAGAAGAGTCTAGGCTTTTCTAGGGATAATAGGAATTTAGGAAATAAATAAAGATTTATTTATCTTAAAGACTTTAATGAATTTTGAGGCTCATTAGGGTTAGGGTTTGACTAGGAGTCAAAGGAGACTTAGATTAGCTTAGGGAAAGTAGGTAATTTCCCCTAAATGGGTTTAGGGAAGGATTAGGAAAGTTCTAGAAGAGTCTAGAGTTTTCCTAGGGTAATTTAGGGATTGATGATTAATATTTAACCTTAATTAAATATTTTGAGTTGGGATTAGGGTTAGAAAATGATGGGATTAGCCTTTAATCGAAATTAAAGAGGGATTAGAAGATTCTGGAAGAGGTTAGTGGTTTTTAGGATATTCTAAGGTTTTGAAAAAAAATAAATAAATTATTTATTTTTTGGATTTTTGGTCAATTTATTAATTAAATAATTAATAAATAGGGGAATGATGTTTAAATAAGATTTAAACATTTTTGGAAGGAATTCCTGAATTAAATATTTTTAATTAAGTTAAAGAGATTTAATGACATAAAAATAAATTAATTAATTAAATAATTAATTAATTAATAAATGATGATGTCATCAGGGGTTTTTTAGAAAATAAAAATACTTTATTTTCTAAAGGATTTTTAGGTGTCTACATTTTGTACTTAGTATTTTCTTAAAAATATATAGAAAATCTAAAATGCCCAAAATAAAAACTTGTTTCCTACATGTTGTTTAGTTTGAATAATAGTATTTGATTATGTAATTTATGTTTTTTTTTTTAAATACTATTCTGGAAATAATTTCACACTATCATTTTTTTGAAAAAAAATTAAAAAAAGAAAGAAATTAAATTGTCCAAAATTAATTTTTGGTTCGGCCAAGTTGTCAAGGCTATTTTATTGATTGTAATGGTAAATTTATTTTGAAAAAAATAGTTACCTTAATATCCCCTATGTTGAAATTTTGGGATTTTGAAATCACACCAGCAATTATTATTATTATATATATATTTTTAAAAGTAATCTTTTGTTCTTACTTTTAGTCTTTATATGTATATATTTTATATTTAGTAAACTAAATTAAACTTATGTATTTCTAAACAGAAAGTTTGTTTTTACAAAAAAAATTCCTATTTTGGGATTGTGCGCAGGGTGTGTTATTGCAATGAAATTCTTATTTTATAAAAATGTTATGGCATGGGGGCGGGCCGAAGCCCTAACCACCACCCATTCTCCCCACACCCCACTTCCCCTACCTCCTTTCACCGGTGGCAGCGGTGTTGGCTGGGCAGCACCGACACCCGCCCCACCACTGTTGTTGTAGTGGCGGTGGAGTGGTGCTCGCACTAGGCCCGCCTTCCCTCTGCCTCTTCGCGTCCCTTCCCCGCTATACGCGTTTGGGGGTTAGATCATTTGCATGGAAAAAATATATATGCTAAGGTTTGATTTATTTATTTTTTTGTTAGATTTAGTTTGTCTTTAATTTACCTTTTAATATTATAAAGTTTTCTATTTTAGTTGATTGTAAGGTTTGTAATATTAATTTAGTTTTTATTAAAGTTCAAATATTGCATAATAAGGGTGGGTAGGGTTAGTTATTTGGCTCCAAGGAACACAGGTTGGGAATGCCTGAAATAGGGCATAGCAATTTTTCATGCATGCAAAAGGGTGGTGCAAGTGTTGACCACCTTCCCAAAGAGGTGTAGGTCTATCTATCGAGGGCGCTAGGAAGGAGATGTTAATGCCAGTTAACCTTGTGCCAGTGCTTTGAACACTCATCTTTTTTGAGCTCCGAAATACAATAGTTTTTGGTTTTTTTATTTCCCTTCTACAAGATGTATGGTTTAAATTGGGGTTGCGGGCTCATTTTTGGTGTTGTTGGTTGTTGTCTAGCCTTTTCTATTATGGGTGCATGAAGGCTTTGTCTTCTTGCGTGATGGGCTCGAGGTGGTGGTGTTGTGGCAAGTATTTTGGGGTCACCTTTAAAGGATCTTATGTTGATATATGTTGTTCCTTGTCTATTATTTTTAGGTGCGAAGGGTGGGGTCTTTCAAGACTACTTCTTTTTGGATTGTATGGGTTCTATGGAAGCAATGTCGTATGCTTCTCCAAACATGTGTATCTAATTTATATTAAAAAAATACTTCTTATTATTGACCAAAAAGAAAAGGGGTATGATTTTGTTAAATAATTTATTAAAAAATATGAATATGTATAAAGAGTTGCATTTGAAATTTAGTTTTATTTAAAAATATAGTTTGTATAAAATAAAGATTCATTTTTAGATAAAAATTTATATTGTTAATTTTATAGTTGTGATGCTAAGTAAATAGCATTATATAATCTTTAAATAATATTTTAGATATATTTATTTCTAAATCATTTAAATTGGTTCTTTTATTGGGTATATTGATTAAAACACTTTATGGTTAGCATTTTTGAATTTAGTTTTTATGTTAGTGTCAAAGATATTCATTTAAAATTTTTTTTACTATAGTGTTTATTTTTTTTATGTTAAGCATGGGTAAATCAAAATATTTTAAAATGTATCTTACTTAGATTAACTTGTTTTAATATAGTAGTTTTATTTTTATTAAAGGATATTTTATAAGTTGTCATATATTCTATTTTGATATTAACGAATCTTCTTATCTTCACCTCATGGTCACGCCTTGGGTCATGATGACTGTTCAAGGCTTGTTGACCATATTTGTGCATGGTTGACCTATGGTCAACCATAGCCAAACCTTGGGTTTTCACCTTGGTTTGCATGCACAAATGCTCCCTATTATGTGGTAACACTTAGTTGTATTTTATGAAGCCATTATTATGCACAGTTGATTATCCGGTCAACTTAGTCAAACCTTGCACATCATCTCGATATGCATGCATAATCTTACCCTAGCATATTTTAGACTTAGAAGATTCCTTATAGAACCGTGTTGGTCATGTTTGGGCACAGTTAACTTTTTGTTCAACCCCCGATCAAACCTTGGTCAAATGCCTTGGTTTGCATGTCCAAGTATTTCTTATGGCATTTTTATATCCTTCTAGCTTGGTTATACATACTTGGGTGCATAGTTGACTTTTGGTCAACTTTGGTTGACTTTTAGTCATCTGTCTCATTTTGTGTGCCGATCAAAGCTAGTAGTCTAGGGAACCTTTGTAGCTTTGTTTAGAGCTATTTGATGAAGTTTAACTTATGGTAAAACTTGGTCAACCTTCTATGGTTGACCCTTGGGATGTTGCTAGACACCTCAATGTTTCCATTCATCTATTTTCTCTCTGTAGCATTTTACGTGCATGTAGAGACTTGTGCCAGTTAGTGTTTCACATCTTAGTTGTGTAAGTTGATATGTTTGTAGTCAATTAGTAGGTTTAAAAAAAATTATAGTTGTGTTTTGCTCACTTTTTGGAAATGACATTTTGGTATCAGAGCATGGTTTAGCTAACTTTGGGAACCTAACCTATTTCATAGTTACTAAAACTTTGTCTTGTTATGTGTGTAGGATAGTCCACTCACCCAATTAGGTCATGGACATGGACGTGGACATAGGCGTATCTCTTTATCTCGGGAAGAGGTACAACTAGAGGTAGAGGTTCATGGAGAGTACTAGGTTCCACCACTCGAACCACCTCTTAATGAAAATGCAGAGCTACTTCATGATTTTCAAAACCTTGCAGGACTCATTCTTGATTGTATGCCTCTAGTTGTACCCTAGAATGTACAATAGGGTACGGAAGGACATGGCTCGTCAGCTAGGAAACATAGTAGGAGTCCTCCTAGATTTGCAAAGGTTTAGGTTGAGCTATAATTTGGTTCCATCAAAGGATGAGAGCTTCCACCCAGAGATGAGCTTCTCATATATGAGAGACCACCTCCTGATATAGGTAATCAAATTAGAGAGATGCTTCAACTCAACCCACCACCTTTTGCGGGATCTATTGAGGGTACAGAGGCTAAATCTTGGCTTATAAGCCTTGGATGGTGCTTTGAATTGCGCCCTTCTAGGAGTAATCTTAAAGCACGCATGGCAATTCATCTTTTGAGAGGGATGACCTCCACATGGTGGAGACAAGAGGAGTTCAAAGGACACTTTAACATAGACACAGTCACTTGGGAAACCTTCTTGGAAAGGTTTAGGGCCAGATACTTGTCAGAGAAATTTTGACAATGTCGTATAGATAAATTTTATGATCTTCAACAATGAGGACTTTTAGTGGTTCAATATAAGATCAAATTCCTGAAGACCCTCCCTTATGTAGAGTACATGAAGGATGAAAAACTTTAGGTTAATCACTTTATCAAGGCATTAAACCACACCTTATACAACATTGTACACATGATTCCACCAGGAGAGTTACACTACACAGTAGAGAGAGAAGTCATAGCTAAGGATATTTAGAGGGGATCTCATGATATGTCTCAGAACTGTAACTCCACACCTTAGAATTATGGCTATCAGAAACCCCCTTGGAAGGGAAATTAGAGGAACTTACTAGGGAATTTCAAAGCCCCACAACTTCAGCAGCAGTAGTAGTCCTAGTAGAGCCAGTCAACGAAGCCACCATAGGGACACCAGGGCTCAAAGACCAAGCTGTGGAACTCTCAAGGTCCTAAGAAGGCACAGAAGTCTTAGGCCCCTTATACACCCCCAACATAGACACAACAACCCTATAAGGGGGGTATAGTCGGTCTACTCAGATAGGAGGATCATAGTAGTCCAGACCTCAGGGTATTTAGGTTTAGAATCAAGGACTATTTTATACTTGTGGTGCCATGGGGCATATATCTAGCCAATGTCCTCAGAAGGGCAATTAGTGGGCAGTGATGTCTGAGCATATAGATAGGGACATAGGCCAGTCCCATAGAGTGTTTGCAGCCATTGACAATAGTCAAGAAGAGCATTAGGTCTTAGTCATCGAGGCATCAGGTATGATCAGAGGTAGTGTAGTTTCTATCCTTTTTGATACTAGAGCTACTGACTCCTTTGTTTCTCCATTTCTCATGGAGTGTTGCAGGCTAGTAGTAGGTAGGTAGGATGTTAGGTGGGAAGTTGAGTTAGCTTTAGGAGCTAGAGGATCGGTTACCTCCTTGCCTAGGGAGTGCCTAATTTAGTTTGGTGATTTGACCACCTTAGCAGACCTCAGAGTTACACCTCTTAGATCTGACGGATTGGTTCTTGGCATGGATTGGTTATATTCTCATAGAGCCAAGCTAGATTGTCATAAGAAGTTGATTAAATGATTGGATAATAATGGCAACACTACTATGATTTCTGGAATCCAGAGGCATGTATCCCTTCGTATGATCTTTGATATGCAGCTTAAGTGAAGCATGCGAAAGGGATATTAGATGTTTTCTATCACCATTAGTGATCAGGAAGATGAGGCAGAATAGGAGGCCTCACTAGATGACCATCCCATTCTACAGGAATATGCAGATGTGTTTCCCTCAGAGCTACTTGGTATGCCTCCTTGAAGGGCCATGGAATTTTACATAGATCTTGTACCAGGACAAGAACTGATTTCTAGAGCACCTTATAGGATGACCACTAATGAGCTTAATGAGCTCAAGTTGCAGCTTGAGGAACTATTAGAGAAAGGACACATTTGTCCTAGTGTTTCTCCTTGGGGTGCACCTATGATCTTCATGAAGAAGAAGAATGGATCCCTTAGGTTGTGTATGGATTAACGACAGTTGAACAAGGTAACCATTAAGAATCAGTATCCACTTCCTAGGATTGATGATTTGTTTAATCAGTTTCAAGACACCAAAGAGTTCTCAAATATTGACCTTAAGTCTGGGTATCACCAGTTGAGGATTGTAGATAGTGATATCCACAAGACCAAATTCTA
The DNA here is from genome assembly GCA_027943335.1 of Chamaecyparis obtusa. Lineage (NCBI taxonomy): Eukaryota > Viridiplantae > Streptophyta > Pinopsida > Cupressales > Cupressaceae > Chamaecyparis > Chamaecyparis obtusa. The sequence continues at coordinate 146,308 of BSBK01008618.1, read as the reverse complement.
CACTAGATATGGCTACTATGAGTTCACCATAGTTCCATTTGGTCTTACAAATAGTCCAGTTGTATTCACGAGTCTTATGAATGGAGTATTTTGTACGTTCCATGACAAGTTTGTGGCAATGTTCCTTGACAATATCTTGATCTATTCAAAGAATGAGAGAGCATGAAGAGAACCTAAGACAAGTTTTGCGCTGCCTTAGGGATAATCAAATTTATGGAAGCTTGTCAAAATGTGCATTCTTCAGATCCGAGGTCAAGTATTTGGGCCATATGATATCTGGTGATGGGATCTTAGTAGACCCATTGAAGATTGAAGCCATTATGAATAGGCTAGCACCTACCTCAGTGACTGAAGTGAGAAGTTTCATGGGTTTAACTAGTTATTATAGATGGTTTTTTGAAGGGTTCTCTTCAGTGGTACACCCTATTACTTCTCTTCAGTGAAAGGGAAATAAGTTTGAGTGGACTGAGAAGTGTGATCAAGCATTTCAGGAGCTCAAGAGAGCATTGACTAGTGAACCCATCGTTGTTGTGCCAAAGCCTTTAGCAGAGTTTGTAGTTTGCACAAATGCTTCCTTAGATCGTTTAGGGGCAGTCCTTATGCAGGATGGGCATGATATAGCCTATGAGTCTAGGAAACTAAAGACTCACGAGCTCAACTATCCTAACCATGATCTCGAACTTGCAGTAGTGGTGCATTCTTTAGTGAGATGGTGACACTTCCTCTTAGGATATCGATTTGAACTTCATTCAGACGATTAGAGTCTATAGTACATCTTCACTCAGTCAAACCTTAATGCTAGGCAACAAAGATGGATGGAGTTCTTGTGTCCATATGATTTTGATGTTCACTACATCAAGGGAAAATAGAATATTGTCATAGATTCTTGGAGTAGGAGACATCATGAGCTTTTTTCTATGTTTACAAGCATGGATTTGAGAGATCACATTCTTCATCACTTGCATGATGATGAGTTATATGAAGAAGTGAGTGAGTTGATTCGCTCTCAATGACCCCTTGAGGGGAAGTATGTAAATTATAGCATGGATTTAGATGGACTCTTACATCATATAGGAGGCATATACATACCTTCTTTAGGAGGATTGTGAGACTTTGTCATGTTAGTGGCCCGCAGAAGCCCGTATGTAGTGCATCTTGGAGTGAAGAAGATGCATGCCAATTTGAGATAGTTATATCATTGGCTAGGCATGAGGATGCAAATTGATGAGTTGGTAGCTAGGTTCCTAGAATGCCATGGGGTGAAGGTGGAACACCAACATCTAGGTGGTCTACTTCAGCCTCATTAGATAAAAATGGGGAAGTGGGATAACATATCTATGGGCTTCATTGTTGGTCTTCCTATGTCATCTCACTATCATGATGCCATCATGGTGACAGTTGACAAGTTGACCAAGGTGGCTCATTTTTCACAAGTGCGTACCACCTTTAGAGTACCATTAGTGGCATAGGTGTTCTTGTGAGATATTGTTAGACTGCATGGCATACCCCATAAGATCATCTCAGATAGATGTTCTCTATTCACTTCATCCTTTTGGAGAGAACTGTAGGTAGTGATGGGCACTAGGCTCAACTTTAGTACGACCTATCATCCTGAGACAAATGGGTAGACCGAGAGGGTCAATTTGGTGTCAAAAGACATGCTTTTCATGTATGTTATGGACCATGAGACCCAGTGGGAGCAATATCTACACTTAGTAGAGTTTTCCTATAAAAATGGGCATCATACATCCTTGGGTATGCCTCTGTACTAGGCTCTCTATGGTAGACCTTGTAGGACACCACTCAGTTGGGATAGGATCAAGGAAAAAATTTCCATTGGTCCTAAGTTAGTTAGAGATATGTAGCAGTAGGTGACCTTGATTAGGAAGTGTCTCGGAGAGGCTTAGGATAGACAAAAGAAGTATGTCGATGCGAAGATGATCGATCGAGCTTACTTAGTAGGAGACAGGGTCTTTTTGAGAGTGCGATCGCATTAGAGTCCAATCCATTTTGGAAAGGGTTCTAAGCTAGCACCTCATGTTGTTGGACCATTCAAGATCCTTGAGAGGATAGGACCAATTTCTTACCATTTAGCTTTGCCATCTAGCCTGTCACACATCCATGATGTGTTTCATGTTTCAGTTTTGAGAAAGTATGTTTATGACGAGTCTCATGTTATAGATTAGGATTCCTTGTAGGTAGATTGAGATGGGTATTTGGCACTAGAGCCCATTAGTATTTTGGCTCGATGGACCTTGGAACTTTGAGGCACGATTTGGACCAGGTTAGGATCCAGTGGGATTGTTATGACGAGCTCACAACTTCATGGGAGGATGCAACATGGATGAGATCATAGTACCCTCACCTCTTTGATGAACTCAAGAAGGAGGTTCATACCTAGAGGGGGTGGATGTGAGACCTACCAGACAGTCATATTATATTGTTCTATTTTCCATACTTTCAGTACTTATTTCATAGACATACTAGACTATTTGGGACACTTTTGTATTTGAGTATCTGTTGAATCCTATGTTATATGTTTGATACCTAATTATGTATTCAGATTACACTTGAGATACTATATGTTTTGATTTTATTTCAGTTATGATTATGTCACATATGATGTTATATGATGTTTAAAATGATTGTGATGAAAAGTTGGTTTAGGAAACCAAAGTTATGCTGAGTTGATTCATTTACAGACATAGTTTTAAATCATGCAGTATTGATGATGTATTATGTTTATATCATATTACTTGGACCTACTGATGTGTGCAATGAGTGTGTAGGATAACTTGACCATGGATCTAAATGTGGGGATCCAGTATTGGAACCTATGTTTATACCATGCATTCCAAGGTCCTCTTTGTATAAAGAAACATGGACCTCATTGTTTAGTCTTTATTTCGTGAATGTGGTTTGCATGTGTGTATTTAATTTAGTAAATGTATTTGTAAATTAACCATGTCATTTGTTTTAATTAATGTGTCAAATCCAAAAAATTGTGGCTTAAGTGTTGGCACAGTTAGTAAGTTGTATTAGTTGGGTCAAGGGTTTGACTAGGGGTTAACCTTAGGGTAGAATCAACTTACCTTAGGTTGGGAAGTTTTTAGAAAGTCAACCATGACTTGAAATCCGTGTGTAAACTTTAGCTGGAGTTTAGGAGGGCCATTTGGGCTCCCATAGGTTAACTGGGGTCAATTTTAGCTACCCAGGTTGGTACCTTAGGGGTTAGGGGTCATTTTCAGCCCATTAAGAGCCTTAAAACTCATTTATGACTCCCCTAAAGTAAAGATTTCTAAGTTGGTCGAATTTGAAGAGTTTTGAGGTTTTGGTTAACCTATCTCTTCTTCCCAAATTTGCCTTCAACTCTTTTTATGGTGAAGGAAGGCAAGTGGGAAGAAGCCAATAAAAGTTTCTTCCTCTCTTCTGATTGGCTCCTAGATTTTAGGAACTTGGCCTATTTAGGGAAAGCTTGGAGAAGGGTTTTAGTTGTTCACCCACTCTCTAGATTTGGAGACCTTTTCAATTTTGCAGGAGCTTAGGAAGGACTAGCTTGGAAGGAGTTTGCATTTTTAGTTTTCATCCTTTGCTTGGATCAAGGTAGGATCTTGTGATATTTTTGTTAATTTCTTGCATAAGTTTAAGCTTGCAGCTCCATTAATGGACTCCATAGCTCTTTTTTAAGGTTTTTTTTTTAAAACTTGAGTTTTGTAAATGTTGTTTTTAAATTCGTAATTTCTTTTGGGATAGGATTCTTCAAGGATTACTCACCCTAGGGAGGGTAGTGTAACCTGAAGAGGGTAGTAGGAAGAAGACCCAGGATGTGCAAAGTCTCACATGTGTGGAGGGATAAAACATGCTATTCCAGGATACCCATGATGTCAAGCATGGCCTACAAGCACCTGGGGGGGCATAAGGAGAGTTAGACTAAATCTCTTAGAGATGGTCTTCCCAAGTCCATGTGTGGCTTGGGATATTTGTATTATATTGTGGCTTCTCCTCCTGGTAGTCCACCTCTACCCTATTTTTAGGAAGGTCTCTTGGAGGCCTTCCTCTTGTAAAACCCTGTTGGGATTATGACTTAAGTGTATTTGTGTATGGATGTTTTCCTTCATGCTTGAGTTTATGTATGTATAGCGTTCCCAAACTAGATCCCCTATCTCGGGGGTGACCTTGAAAAGGCCTAGGTTGGGAGGTGAGCCTCTATGGTCAACCTCACAATATCAGGTTCCAAGCTAGATGTCAAACTTGGCAGATTGTGGATTTAGAGAAATTTTGAGTTGGAAATCTTGTTGTAAAATTTAATTTCAAGTATATGTCAAAATTTGGAATCAGGGATTCCTTGTAAATCAAACATTTGAGTTTGTAGAATTATTTAAAAAATTGTATTGGAAAAACTGAGGATTCGGAGAAAATTGGGTCATTACGACAATGTAATGAAATTTATAATTTCCATTTAAATTTCATGTGTTAGAGATATTCAAAATTTTAGAAATAAATAAATGGGGAATTTTATGTTATTTTGTGAAAAAGAATTATTGGATTATTTGGTATAAGATTTTACAAGATATTTAGATGCTAAGGTTTAATTATATTTCGTTACTATGGTAGGAAAAAGTAAATTTTTAAATTGATGATTAATTTATTTACTTTGTATTTTGAATGCAAATGAATTGTTGTATTAAGGATAAAAAAAAAAATTAATTTATTTGTTTTGTACTTAGTATTTTTTTTTAATATATCAAAAATCTAAAATGTCTACAATAAAAACTTGTTTCCTACATTTTGTTTAGTTTGAATAATAGTATTCAATTATGTAATTTAAGTTTTTTTAAAAAATTACTATTCTAGAAGTAATTTTACACTTATCATTTTTTAAATTTTTTTTTAAAAAAAGAAAGAAATAAAATTTTCCAAAATAAATTTCTGGTTTGGCCAAGTTGTAAAGGCTATTTTATGGATTCTAATGGTAAATTTATTGTTTTAAAAATAGTTACCTTAATATCCCCTGTTTTCAAATTCAAGGATTTTGAAATCACACCAGAAATTATTATTATTATATATTTTTTTTTAAAGTAATCTTTTATTCTTACTTTTAATCTTTATATGTATATATATTATATTTAGTAAACTAAATTAAACCTAGGTGTTTTTAAATGTAAAGTTTGTTTTTACAAAAAAAAAATCTCGTTCTAGGATTGCCCATAGTGCGCATTATTGCAATGAATTTTTTTTTAATAAAAAATGTTATGGGATGGGGGCGGGCCAAAGCCCCAACCCCCACCCATTCTCCCCGGACCCCACTTCCCCTACCTCCTTTCATTGACAATGACGACATTTGTTAGGCAGCACCAACACCCGCCCCACCACTGTTGTTGTAGTGGTGGCAGAGTAGTGCTCGCACCAAGCCTGCCTTCCCTCTACTTCCGCACGTGCCTTCGCCGCTATACGTGTTTGGGGGTTAGATCATTCGCAAGAAAAACAAATATGCTAAGGTTTGATTTATTTATTTTCTTGTTAGATTTAGTTTATCTTTAATTTAACTTTTAGTATTATAAAGTTTGTTATTTTAGTTGATTATAAGGTTTGTAATATTAATTTAGTTTTCATTAAAGTTCAAATATTGCATAATAAGGGCATGATTTTGTTAAATAATCTATTTAAAAATATGAATATGTATAAAGAGTTGCATTTGAAATTTAGTTTTATTTAAGAATATAGTTTGTATAAAATAAAGATTCTTTTTTAGATAAAAATTTATATTGTTAATTTTATAGTTGTGATGCTAAGTAAATAGCTTTATATAATGCTTAAAAAATATTTTAAATAATTTTATTTCTAAATCATTTAAATTGGTTCTTTTATTGGGTATATTGATTAAAACATTTTATGATTAGCATTTTTGTATTTAGTTTTTATGTTAGTGCCAAAAATATTCATTTAATTTATTTTTTACTATAGTGTTTATTTTTTTCATGTTAAGCATGGGTAATTCAAAATATTTTAAAATGTATCTTACTTAGATTAACTTGTTTTAATATAGTAGTTTTATCTTTATTAAAGTATATTTTATTAGTTGTCGTATATTCTATTTTGATATTAACAAATCTTCTTATCTTTACCTTATGGTCACGTCTTGGGTCATCATGACTATTCAAGGCTTGTTGACCAGATTTGTGCATGGTTGACTTATGGTCAACCATAGCCAAAACTTGGGTTTCCAGCTCGGTTTGCATTCCCAAACATTCCCTGTTATGAGGTAACACATAGTTGTATTTTAGGAAGCCATTATTATGCAAGGTTGACTATCTAGTCAAGTTAATCAAACCTTAGACATCATCTTAGTATGCATGCATAATCTTACCCTGTCATATTTTAGACTTAGAAGATTCCTTGTAGAACCTTGTTGGTCATGTTTGGGCACAGTTGGCTTTTTGGTTAATCCTCGGTGAAACCTTGGTCAAATGCCTTAGTTTGCATGCCCAAGTATTTCTTATGGATTTTTTATATCCTTCTAGCTTGGTTGTACGTACTTGGGTGCATAGTTGACTTTTAGTTAACTATCTTGTTTTGCATTCTGATCGAAGCTAGTAGTCTAGAGAACCTTTGTAGCTTTGTTTAGAGTTGTTTGATGAAGTTTGATTTATGGTCAAACTTGGTCAACCTTCTATGGCTGACCCTTGGGATGTTGCTAGACACTTCAACATTTCTAGTCATTTATTTTCTCTCTGCATCATTTCACGTGCACATAGAGACTTGTGCCAGTTAGTGTTTCACATCTTAGTTGTGTAAGTCAGTATGTTTGTATTCAGTTAGTATGTTTTAGAAAAAAATTGTAGTTGTGTTTTGCTCAGTTTTTGGGCATGACAAAATTATCCTTGCATATCTTTAGGTGGTTTGTCTTCTTTAGGTGGATTAGGTAAGTCTTCAGATTTGTTAGCTTCATCAGATTTCTTTTCATCTTTGTTCTCAGAGGGTTTTAGATCTGGTTCCTTGCATTCTTCACTTATCTTATATGAATTAAATCCAAGATGAATTGTATCATAATATGGACTTTGATAAGTTATTGGTTCATCAATCTTCTCACTGGTGGAATATAGTTTTTTAAGATGTTGTTTAGACTGAGACAATTCACCTTTCACAATTGTATTGTACTTCTCAAGTTCAACATACTGTAATTTAGTTTTCTCAAGTTGATATGTCACTTTACAAAGTTTAGACTTCAGATCTTCATTTTCAGATTTCAAATTTGATTCATTTTTTCTATTTCCATTTTTCAAGATTAACTTTAGATCTACAATCTTCAACTCATGTTTAAGGATCTCATTTTCTTTCTTCAAATTTGAAATTTCATCATATTCCTTCACTTGAATTGTAAGTTCTTTCTTTAATTTCAGTTCATCAACTTTTTCTTTTAGTTTCTCAATGCAGTCCTTCACATCATCATATTTCCCTTTCAGAGTGTCTCTTTCATCAGTAAGAATATCAATCTTTTCAAGAGCTTCTTCAAGATTCATCTACAATTGATCCATATCCATAGAGATCTTACTCAAGCTGTTAGGATTTCTCTAAATAACTTTTTTCTGACTAACTAAGCTCTGATACCAATTTTTATAAATAGGGAATACTGAGAGGAGGGGGGGGGGGGGGTGAATCAGTATTCTACAAACTTTTACTTTTTCCCAATTATAGATATAAAAAATTAACTTGAAGCTTGCAAAACAAAGTAGACTAAATAACAAGCATAGAAATAAAGAAAATAAACTCATAACACCATGTTTGTTCTCGAGGAAACCTTGGCCAAGGGAAAATCATGGTGGAGATGATACCCACAATTGATCCACTAATCAAAAGTATTCGGTTAAGGATGTTGACCCTGTTTGGAGTATATTACATACATATAGAGTCTATGTCCTTATTAAAGGACTCTAGGCCTTGTTAGAAGCCTCAAGCCTATTAGGAGTTGATATTACAAAATAGAGTGTTTCCAAGATGAGCTCATTACCCAAACATGCAATATACAATGGTATCTGAATACAAAGGTAAATTACATAACCTTTCACTACTACCGAATAGCTTTCCTATTCTGATTTAGCTCTTTTAGGCTCTTCACTTCATACACAGAGTATGCTTTCTTTTCTTCTTACAATATACAACTTCGCATCATAACATTACAAAAAATATTGCTTCTATAGTTTTTTCGCCTTACATGCTTCTTACATATATACAAGTTATTAAGAGTAATAACATCCAGTTGGCTTTACTAAGCATAAACTCTTTCCAAAATACAAAACTAATTCATGTTGCCTAAGGGTTAACATCTAGGATGTCGTCCCTTATATGGTTAAGTCATTATTTTGACAAAAAAAATAATCCCTTAACTAATATTCTCATTCTGTCTTCTTGCTCTAGTCAGGTCAACTTCAACATTGTCTCTGTTATTCTTCAATATCTCCTTTTGTATATGCCATACAAACTTGCACTTTCATATTTGACTTTTTTATACATAGAATTATCCATGTTCAAGTGCGCATGCACTGAACCTTCTTTTGTAAACATTGCTAACCAAAACTATCTCTGATTAGACTGGTAAATATTGATGTACATAGACAATTTTTACTTGTGCTCATACAAGACTGTTTTCTTCTATAGTGCAATCATCATATTAATTATATGTTTCCATAATGACAACAACCTCATATCCTACTCAGCCAAATTGCCAACACTTTCAAATATGAACTTTAAATTACATACACTTTTAGATATAGGTTCCTTTCATTCATGTCTACCTTATATTAATTGTGCAAGTCTCAGTTTGATCATACATGGGGTTTGAATGACTTTCTCATGCTAATTCCTCTTTATTTTATTAAAATATATTTCTTAAATTTATAAGGACTGGTTAGAAACTATTGATGACTACAACTGATTCTTTAATGTATCACCTCTCTTCTTTTCTACCCAAATTTGTGAGCCTTTGGGTATTTTGTCCTTAAAAAATGTTTGTTTGAAGTTTTTTACATGTTCTTTCACATTGTTTGTATTCCTTCTATAGTTCATGTTCTTTGGTTTTCTGTTTGGTGTCCTCATATTGTTCATTCTGAAAAATCTCTTTGTATGTCCCAAATTGTTCCAAATCTAACATTGTATCACATTGTTTCCATATCTTGATCTTGATTTATTAACTTGTAATCTCCAATCTATAGCAATATGTCCAAAGTTATTGCTCTTATAACACATAACTCCATTCCTTATGACATTAGTTGCTCTAGCAGGTTTATTTTGGTAGGGTTAGTACTTTTATGCATTCTATCATTGTTATTATATCTAGGTTTCCTAAATTCAATAGTTTTAAGCATAATAATTATAGAAATAATCAGAGATAGAACTAGTATACTTACCTATATAGTCCTTCTTCCTATGACCAATTTCATTGCATATAAAGCATCTTCCTTTGAATTGATTCTTCACTTTGCATTGTTCAAATGGATTACGTACATCATTAATTAGATCTTCTTTATGTGATTCATATTGTTGGTTTGCTAGATTTGGTTCCCTTGTAGCCTCAGATCCTTTAGATGATTCACCTTCATTATATCCAATACCAGTCATGTCACCTTTGGGTGTTTATGCCATGATATGCTCATCAAGTTTTTCAGTGCTAGAGTATAGCTTCTCAAGATGTGTCTTTGTTTGTGTAAGCTCTCCTTTCACAATGGTGTTGTATTTTTCAAGTTCTAAAGATAGTAAGTTTGTAGTCTCAAGTTCAGATGTTACCTTGGTAAGTTTGGATTTTAGATCTATATTCTTAGATCTCATATCTAATTGCCTTTTCTTTTCATCTTCCACAAGGCTCATTTTAATATTTATAATCTCAAGCTCATCCTTCAAGATCTCATTCTCTTTCTTAAGATCAATAACTTCATCACTATCCTTGATCTGATCATTTGATTCTTTCTTGGATTTTCTAGATTCATTTTTTTCTTTAGCTTCTGAATGTACATAATCTTGTGCTTCTCTAAGTTTGATCTTTCAAGCCTTTTTTTCTTGAGTGATTACATCAAGTTCCTCAAGGACTTCATCCAAGTTCTTTTGTAACTGATCCATATACATAAAGATCTTACTCAAGCAATTAGGCCTTCTCCAAGTAACTGTGCTCTAATACCAATTGTTAGAAATAGGAAATACTAAGAGGGGGCTTGAATTAGTATTCCACAAAATTATTCTCAACCATGGATACTTTTAACAATATTTAAAAATGCATATATTATTAAGCTAAAAATTAAACACAACCATAAAGAAATGTAACTTATAACACCATTATTTCTTAACTAGGGAAACCTTGGCCAAGGGAAACCTCGATAGGGATGGTACCCGCAAAATGATCCACTAATATAATGTATTTGGTTAGAAATATTAGACCCTATTAGGAGTCTTTTTACAAGCACATAGAGATTCAGTCCTTGTTAGAGGACTGGGCCTTGTTAGAAGCCTCAACCCTATTAGGAGTCGTAATACAATTTTGCAAGACAAGCCCACTGCCTAAACATACAATATACAATAGAATTATCTAAATATCAAAGTATAAATACAAAAACCTTTGATAATTTTAATATTTTATATGTCCGATTTATCCTTTGAAGCTCATTGTACAATCTTTGCATACTCTACCTTTTTACTGCTATGAATATCAAGTTTGGATCACAAACCAATAACATAGTTATCATAATAACCACACACAACTTCTCATTCCAAAAGATGTCCTTTATACCATATTTTTATATTTTGTCGGCCTTCATGCTTTCACAAGTGTCCCAAAGTAAAAAATTGTCGCCCCTAATTGGTTAAGTAATTATTTTGGTAAACAAAATAATTTATTAACTTAAAATATCCAATTCCTTAACTCTATCCTATTCTGACTGTTCAGTACTAAAATTGGTAAATCTATAAAATCTATGTCTGTACTGATTCAAATAACTCCTCTACTTACATGTATGTAGTAAAATGTCCATTCTACCTTCCGCTAAATTTACACGTGCCGATAATGTCTCTATGAAGTTTGCCCATCAAAATAGTGCATGTTCTGCTAGATAAAATCTTTGACAGATAGTTTTCTATATCTTCAATCCAAAACTTAATCTTTATGATCTGCTAACTTAATATGACTAATATGTTTCCATAAATGACAACCTCAATGAATTTCCATTTTCACCTCTTAGCCAAATTGACAACATCTTCTACCTCAAGCATTAGAGCCAATAAGTAAAGTTGTTAGGGTTGACAAGAATGATAGTCTCCTTCCCCACATGGATGCCCGTATTTTGATTAATATCAATCCTGGTCTAGATTTTCAAAATAAAATTTTGTTTGGCCTACAAGATCATGTTTTTTCCTATCTTGTCACATTTTTGGGTGGAATCAATGCATGTTTCCTTTGTAGAAAAGAGGGCCACATGAGGCATGTATGCCCCTTTTTGAAGAAAAAAACTCCCCCATGCTAAACCTAATACTACTCCCAAGAAGACCGATTCTTGTGCTCCTAAGAAACTGGACAAAGGTGGTATCTTTGTGCCTATCAATAAGCTTCATGCTCTTGAATCTTCTACTGAAACCCTTATTTCCTTGGACTAACTTAAAGTTACATTTAATTTCAAAGAGGAGAAAACTTCTTGTAATCTGATTCCATCCTTGGATAAACTTCAAGATCTCCCCAATGTCTCCACTCTTGATTTTCATCTTGACACCCAAATCCAAAAACCCAAGCATAGTTCTCATAATTCTCAGCAATTGGCTCTCCAAAAAATTAGAATGATATTTGAGCCTAAGACCAGAGGTACTTCCCAACCTAGTGTGAATATCCATTCAATAGACCACCCTCATAAGAAACCCCAAGAGGATACTTTCACCCCATCCCCCCCTTTGTGTGATGGTGATGAAAAGAGGTGTCACATCACCTCTAATGGATTGAGTATGATAGATCCGGAGGTGTTGGGTGAGAAGAATAATGAAGTTGTTGATGTTGAGGCATCCCTTGATGGTCTCAAATCTATTAAAAAGGAATATGATGGTGATGAAAAAATTATTTACTATTATTTGATAGTGATTCCATCTCCACTACCCTTAATTCCCCCTAGGATCATTCATCCTCTTTCCAATATAGGTATTACTACGCCACTTATCACCATCCCTACCTAGAGGAGTGAACTAGTTGCTAGGTCTCCTGAGATTTCTGGTGAAGGGGATCTTGAAGAAGGTGAAATTAGTAATTTGGCTATTGCTCCCTCTCATGATGAGGATGATGACTCCAAGATATTTTTTAAAAGGATAATAAGAAAAAGATAAGCCCTAAATCCAAAAGGAGGTTAAGCACATGGATCTTAATGCTTTTCCTATTGAGGGTAGTTAAAAAAACACTAGAAGGAATAGAGGAAGACCTCATGGCTCTGCTTCCAATTTGATATCTGTATAGCATCCAAGGAAGAGGCTCCCTAATTTCTTTAAGAGATTCAAAGCTCCCATAGATACTTATAATTAGAGATCTTATATGGAGTTCAAATATGCCTCCTAGAATGTCAGAGGCATAGATTCCTTACATAGGAAATATGTTTCAAAGAGGTTTCTTATGATTCTGAGATATATTGATTGTGTACTCCTACAAGATGTTAAATTTGTTGTCTTTGTACTAGACATTAATATTAAATGCATCTAGAAAGACTCTAGGGCCTTCTACACTAAGAACTTGAGAGGTAGGGGTGGTGTTACTATTCTTGTTGGCCCCAAATTAAAAAACTTCATCTCTTGTTGTGGCCAATCTCCTTGCAATATACTGATACAAATTACTCTACTTTATAAAGGTTCAAATATTGGAATTTTGAATTTCTATGCCCCAAATGATAATAAGGATAGGATTGAACTTTAGAAGTGGGGTTGTAACATGAGAAACATACCATAGATCATTGGAGGTGATTTCAATATGATTGAGAATTCTTAGGACAAAATAGGTAGTGTGAATTTTAATGGAGGGGACATGAAATTTTTTATTGGTATAAGAAGATCAACAAGCTCAAGGTGTATGACCCGCTTGCTGAGAATAATGCTAATTTCAAATGAATTTAGCATACATATTTTAACTTCCACAAACATGATAGAAGGATTTATTCCAAGATTGATAGGTTCTATCTGAATAAAGAGGCTCTTAGTCTCATAAAAAATTATAATGGTGTGGGTATCTCATCACCACCTAGTGGCGTGTACCAAATTTCTAATTGATAGGCCTCTTATTGCAGTTAGGAAAAATAATGGGTTTTTAGGTTAAACACCAAACTTTTAAAATTTGAAGACATACATTTTGTAGTAGGCATTATTAGATGGTATGATAACATCATTGTGAAGCACTCTAATGATATTCATAAGTTTTCCCAAAAGTTTAAAAGTTGGAAGGCTTTCTTTCAAGTGATTAGAAATAAATTTTCTAAAGACTATAGAAAGATAGAGGTTGAGTTAAACCACTAGCTCTCCCAAGTAGAAGAAAGGTTGTAGGATGATCCCTCTAACCGGGAGGATCTTAGAGCATTTAATCAATCTAGAGATGCTCTTAGGAGACTCCAAAACATAAAAACTTAGGGAGAAAAAAATAGAGCTAGGGTTAATTGTCTTATCAATGGAGATAAAGGCTCTAAATGCTTTTTTTTAGTTTCTTATAACTAAGGAGGCCAAAGGTAGAATTGATTGCATCTATGATAATGGAAGCACTATTATCTCTCAGGAGGATATTCAACATTTTTTTACATCCTTTGAGTACAATCTATTTTCAACTGAAGATGTAGGTCATGGTATGGAGGAGGCTAGAAACAATATTAGAAAGATCATCCCTAAGAAAGTCACATTGAGTCCATAGATTTCCTTAATAAGCCCATTACCATGGAAAAAATTAAGAATTCCATAGTCAGCATTAGTTGTGATAAGGTGTCTGGGTCTGGTGGGATTCCCATTGAATTATATAAGGAAAACATGGAATGGATCATGGAGGAACTTGTCCTTGTATATAGTGATACTATTAATCATGAATCTTTGGGAACAAAAAATAACATAGTCCTCATAAATTTTATTCCCAAAGAAGATGATAGAACTTTTATAAATTTTTTTAGACTTATCATGTTATTGAATGTTTCATACAAGATCCTTGCAAACTATTAGCTCTAAGGGTTGAGAAGATTCTTCCTTATGTCATCCATAAAACTCAAACTAGTTTAGTGAAGGAAAGGTATATCTTGAAGAATCTTGTTACTTGTTGGAAGACCTAGATTGGGGCTAAGGATTATGGTTAGTAAGCATGTGTGATTTTATTGGACTATGAAAAGGCATATGACGAGTTTGAATGAAACTTTATGCACATGATGCTTGATAGTCTAGGATTCCCACCTTTTTTCTGTCAAATCATCAGGACTCTAATGAATGGGGTTTCATTTTTTATGGAGATTAATGAGATGAGTTCCTCTCAATTTAAACTCTCAAAATCCATTAGGAATGGTTTCCCTTTGGAAACTACTTTATTTGTATTAGATGTTGATACTCTTTAGTACATGTTGAGGGATAACACATTATTTCCTAAGGTCAGATGTATTAAACCCCCAAATGGTGAGGAAATATCTAATGTGTAGTTTTTTGATGACACAACTATAATCAATGAGATGATTGAACTAAATTTCCAAAATATTATGAAGAAACTTGATATTTTATGTTCTTCCTCTAGGAGTAAAGTATCACTCCCATAATCCATCATGTTGGGATGGGATGTTGCCCCTCATTTATGGTGCAACTAGTTCTCTTTGGCATGGGGAGGACCTAGCCACATTGTGAGATATTTGGGAATCATATTCTCAATTAACCCTAACCTAAAATATATGTGGGAATGGGTCAAAGGGAAAATAGATAAGAAGATGGATAAATGAAATAATCAATAACTCTCACTGGCAGTGAGACTCCAAGTCTATCAAAAGATACCCTCCTCTTATGTCATTTATTATCCTTCAGCCTAGCTATTTAATGAGGCTCACAGTAACTATGTTCAAAAGAAAATAAGATAATTTCTATGGTCTGATGTTATGGGCATCAAGAAAAGACATGATGTTATGTGGCACTAGTATTCCATGAGTAAACATGCTAGGATTTGGGTATGTAAGACTTGGGAATTTATAGTACTTCATTAGAAATCAAATGGATTGCTTAGGCCTCTCAGGGAGAGGAACCATAGAAGGTTCTGATGAGGGAAAATATTGCTAGGACCACTCTAGTTAAGGCCAAAGTCTAGAAAAATTTACACATTAATGATCTTTTGGCTGGTAAGATAGAACTCAAGGTTTCATGTTCTAATGTATTTAAATTTATTTGTAAAATCTTGAACAAAGTGAGACACTTTCTCTCTAATAATAGTACTTTTTATTCTACTAGCAGAATTTATGGAGAAAAGTCTATATGGTTTAACTTGTTTCATTGGGATAAGCCACTATCCCTAGTGCATGGTTTGTCTAGCAAAAAGTTGTCCAATAAAGGTATTAAATAATTCTCTAATATCACTCATAATGGTGATTTGGTTTCTTGGCAAGAGCTGGTCCAAATTTTTTATCTTCCCCTATCGCACTAGAGAACCTATGTTGTGTTGAAGGCTGCTTATATAACCTTCAATCTTCCTAGGCAGTGCAATGGGGAGACTAATATGATTGACCTCCTCTAGTGGCCTATGGTACTCCCTCTCCTATGACCAAAGCCAAGTATATATACGAAATTCTCTTTGATTGCCATGACATATTTGATTGCCTCAATATCACCTAGCATCTTAACCTTGACCCCCTCATTATGGTCTAAACACCTCATGCATATTTGAAATAGGCTTATTAAACCAAAGATGACATGTTTCGTGTGGCTCTTGTTTCTCCATAGGCTACCTATTAAAAAACCCAATGGTGAACTTAATATATGCACTTTCTACAAATGTTTTGAATCAATTAAACATATTTTCTTTGATTGTTGCGTTGCTAAATAAATTTGGGGTTTATTTGGGCTCAATGTTAATGACAATTTCAATCCCCTTAATGTTTTCACTAGAAGTTTCTTGAATTTTCTTAAGAACATCAATTTTTTCTTTTTAATCATATCTTCTTATATTTTATGGAAAATTTGGAAGTTTAGGTGTTGGAGCTCAAAAATTCAGTCTATGTTTTTGAGTTCATATTCAAAAATTGTTTGTGTTGGAATTAGTCCTTTGAAAATCATTAAAGATGCTTAGTTTGAAGTGCATGGAAAATAGGGCCTGATGCTTTTTATGATGAACCAATGGGGTGAGGTGTTCATTTCCTTTCATTTGGCCTATCTATTAGGTTTGAACTTTCAATTTACAGTTCTGGCATGTTTAGGGAATAGGCTTTTGAAGGTGTTCCCAGAATTCTGTATTTTGTGTTTTTCCAGAATTGTATCAAGTAGCCCACTTCGGATGATTGTATCTTTTTCCCTGTGATTGTTCATTGCATGTCAGTTGTTGCATCATACTATAGGCATGAGAGTGAGTCATCTTTCCATTTTTCATCTCCCCATGTGCTCATGTAGTCTATTTGCCAGAGCCATTCCATTTGCAGATTGCCAAAATTCTCTGAGTGTGCATTGTCCAATTTTCTGAGTAGCCTAATTTGAGGTCTGGTAGTTTGTGCCCTATGCGAGGTATGACATAATTGAGAGTTGTTTCATATTTTAATCCTAAGATTGTATTTTCTTGAAGAATTCTAGGTCTCTGCCAATCCCTTTGGTTACTTTTCTAGGCCAATTCCAAACCCAATTTCTATTCATTTTACTGTTTTAAATTTTGAATATATCTGTAGACACCTAAAAATCCTTTAGAAAATAAAGTATTTTTATTTTCTGAAAAATCCCTGATGACATCATCATTTATTAATTAATTAATTATTTAATTAATTAATTTATTTTTATGTCATTAAATCCCTTTTTCTTAATTAAAAATATTTAATTAAGAAATCCCTCCCAAAAATGTTTAAATCTTATTTAAACATTAATCCCCTATTTATTAATTATTTTAATTAATAAATTGACCAAAAATCTTCCAAAAAAATAATTAATTTATTTTTTGACCAAAACTTGGCCAATTTTCTTAAGACCACTAACCTCTTCCAAAATCTTCTAATCCCTTCTTAATTTCGATTAAAAGGCTAATCCCATCTTTTCTAACCCTAATCTCAACTCAAAATATTTAATTAAGATTAAATATTTAATTTTCATATTTATTGAAAATATTTCAATAAATTTTCCCAAACTTAAGCTTTTGGAATGAATAAACTTTTATTCCATAAAACCTAGGAGAATTCTAGACTCTTCTAGAAACTTCTCAACCCAACCTCTTCACCCATCCTAATCCTAAAATCCCCTAATCCTAATCCTAATCCCCTTTCTAATCTTGTCACATTCCATTAGCAAAAGGTTTACCAAAACTTATGCTAACCTCCTCTTAGTCATCCTCCTTAGTCAACAAAGATGGCCACCTCTTGGCCACCTCTTGGCCACCTCTTGCAAATGCATTTAAGGATGCATTTAAGCCTTCCTTATCTTTGTTACATGCATTCATTATGCATTTAAGACCTTCTTATCCCTTCCTTGCCACCTCTTGGCCTTGGGCACATTTACCAAATTGTGCACATGGCCTCAAACTTTCAACTCAATCCTCCCTTGACACTTGTCAGGACACTTGTCCTTGACTCAACCCTAACCTTAGCCCTAACTCTGACTCATCCTTTTTAACCAAGCCCTTCCCTTTTCCTATAAATACCTTCACTTCCTAAGGCAAATCATCTTTCAACTCTCAAACTCAATAGCAAAGTTATAATGTCATTTTCATTCTAGCATAAGCATAAACTCATCATTTTAGATCATTTTCAAGCTTAAATCACATTTAAATTAGCTTAATTGGATTAACATAGATTCATTTCTTGTTTAATCAATCTTAGTTCATCTTTTAGCTTTGCATATTTGTGTGTTCTTGAGGCCTTTAAGGAAAAATAGGTTCCTCATACCTATTTTGTGTCATTTTGGGTCTTCTTGATCCTCAAATCATCCTATTTGCATGCTCCAAGTGCTTGAGTTTGCACACCCACATCCATTTATATCCAAGCATATCAAACGGTGCATGGGCGCATCCGTTTTAGGCATAAACTGAGGTGGCTTTGATTTTAGTTTTTTTACCATTAAATTTGATTTGATAATATGCTATGACGTTTGTTTGTCTTTGGCCTTCAAAACAGGTTTAGGTGCACGCTCAAATCCTAGTCTACATTCTGGCACGCCCGGTGGGAGCCACTTCACGGGTTCTTTGCAAACATTCTGATGAGTTTTAGACCATTTTCAGATTTTTCAAAGCTTATAGGTGGACGTAGCACTTAGATCCATTCTTCTTCTTCTTGTCTATATTCTTCTTCCTCTTCTTGTCTATATTCCTCTTCTATTCCATCTCCTTTCTTCTTCTTCTAGCAAGGAGGTCATGGCCATTTTTTTTCAAAAATAATAATAAAATCCATAAGGAAGCAAAATCATACACACCTTATTTTAGTGCTTAAAATGAACCCCCAAATCATTCTTGAATGCATTAAGGACTAAAATTTGCAAAATTTGTTCTAACAAACAAAACAAAAAAATTAATCAAGGCATTTGCATCCTTGCAACATCAAGGATTTTTAACAATGCATTCATGCAAAGTAGGAATGATCATATCTTTTTGGGCATAAAAAGAACATCAAATCTGCATTCAAACGAGTCAAAACAAAATTTTGAATGAAGCTAAAAAGAAGAACTTAGGTCCTAAAGCGTCATTTTCCATTTGAAAAGAAAACACAATCTTGAATGCCTTAAAGATCAAAACAAAGCTTTTTTAAAAAGTTCTTAATCAACACGCACACTCAATCTTGAATGCCCAAGTCAAAAAACTTGCAAACGCTCGATTTAATTTTTGGAGAAAGGAACAAATCAAAATCTAATCACGAGTGTCTTCATTTCAAAGTTCAAACATCACTTAATCAAATTTGGGAAAATGAACAAAATCTACTTGATGTGCATGTAGGAGTTTTTCAATTCTTGCATAATCCTTGTTAGAGTAAGCAACGTGGAACATTTGAACTTGGACAAGTTCACTTGTTCTACTTTTAGCGAGGCCTATCCAAGGAGAAGCGCTTCCTCTTCGGAGAATGACCTCAAACCGGTATCCCCTCCGGCTGGTATACAAATAAGTGAAGTCCAAAAGAATCACTTATATCTCCTAATCGCTGGGCGTTCGTGCCAAACACGTGTCTGGGGATGGTAAACATCCCTCTCCCCCAGCATTATTGGCAAGGCTCTTAAGTGAGTCACGGATGATTAGCAAAACCGGGTATGGAGACACCACGGAACTATTAAAAACCTGATAAAATAGAGGCTACCCTATCTACATCCGAAAGTATCAAAATCCTTGTGCAAGGACCGATTCCAAGGGGTTTACCGGGTCGCCTCAAGATTACTCACCATTTGTATTCCCTTCTAGGAGATACCAAGCTATGGGCAAGCGATTTTGATACTCACCTTCCTTAGGTAGATCTGTTTGAAGTGCTTGATAGTCAAAGACTCCGTGAAAACACTTGTTGAAACATACACTTTCAAAGCTTTGTCAGAGTCAGTTGTCTTTGTTTGTATCCCGCAGGGTTGCTTTGTCCCTTGTGGAGATTGCTTTGACTTTAACTTTTGCCATTGGAAACCTTTGCCTCAAAATCAGAAGCCTCTTTTCCAAAGTGATGCCCAACAAGAGCAAACATCCTAAAGCGAAGTTGCCCAAATCCCAAGCCTATCAAGAGCGAAAAGTTGCCAAGAAGAACACCAAGACCTATCAATCCATTATCCAAGCAACCCAAGCAGAGGAAAAATCCCAAGCCAGACTTGAGAACATTGCTCATAATGCCCGCATCAAACAGTTCACCTTCCGTTTCCGAGTTAACCATCACTTTGTCAACCTTGAGCTAGAAGATTAGCCAAATCCTTGTTCATGTCTTGTTCCATCTTCAGATCTTGAAATCTTGTCTCAAACAGCCTTGCATCTTAGTTTCATTCTAGCTTTCATCTTTGCATCATTAATCAAAACCTTAGTTGCATTTGCATTCATCCTCCTACCAGCATTTTAGAATCAGTCCTTGTCATTTGCACTTGCATCATCCTTCTAGAGCATTGTCCCTTCACCCTTCAAAACCTTTTCCACCAGCATTCCCCCCATCAGCTTTCCATATCTTTCCAGTAGATCCATCATCTTTTGTTCCAAATCTAGAGATCCACCAACACTTAGTGTTCTACCTTTTGAGTTGTTCCTATCCTATATCCAAGATCAGAGACCATCATCCTCTTTTTTGACACAACGTGTTGTCATAAAGAAATCAAACCTTGTCCTTGCATAGCCATCATCTCAAGCAAGAGATTGGAGTGCATTGATAAGAAACTTGTTGACCGAAGATCATCAGTCTATCTTAGGTTGACCCCATCATATCTCTGATCCTCCATTTGGGAAAAATAGCAGCTCATTTGTTGACCGCTGAGTAATCTTTCACCAGCTTTCCACCAGCAACCTATCTTTCCTCCACCGTCTTGATCCATATCCGTTCCATCCAGCTTCCATCATCGCCATCTTGATCCCTATCTTTGCATTTGCATCTTAGAAGTCATCATCTTTAGAAGTTCATCAACTTTGCATCCATCAACATCTTTTAGCCAAACATCTTGCATACATTTAGCACTTGCATCTCCATGCCTGTTGAGACCAGATCTCGGAAAAGAAGAAGCATGAATCCTTATCCACCAACAACCTCATCCGATCCCAAACTTTTCACCAACGCCATGATGACCTACAATCCCCACATCCAAGCCAGTAACCCATGTGAAGATCCAAACATCCCTTCATCCCCCTTGGCAAACCAAGCATTTGTAAATCCTCCAGAAAGCCCACTAGCGACCAATGCCCTTGTACCGCAACATCAGCAAAGCACATTTGCCCACTATCTGCCAGAAAGTACCTCCATCCCACCATCTCTCTATCCACGCATCCCCATCAAAACTATCCAATTTCCAGCACAAGCGTATTCTCCATTTGTCCAATCATTTCCCGATCCTATCATGCAAACACCCCAAGAGCTTTCCACCATTCCCCTTTTCTTGCAAGGAAGCCTCGCCAGTCCCACAACACAAGCTGCAGCGCCATCCGCTCCATCTCCTACCCCTTTTGCTTCATCATCTGCTATGGCTGCCCAAGCCCAAATCCAAACCCAAAGTCAGCTTCCACCTCTCACACAAGCTTTTACACCACTGTCATCCGTAAGTCAAGCAATGCCTTTCACCATCAAAGGAGCACCGTCACCCTTCACCCCCCAAGCACCCGTACCTTCTTCTTTGGGGTTAGCGCAATCACTTCCCATTCCAACCTCATCTTTCTCTTGGGTGTTTCCTTCATTTTCCTCCTCACAAGCATCCGCTCAACCACAACCTCAACAAGCTCCTTTCTCTCAAACATCATTCGTGTCCCAAGCTCCCGTTGCTCCTACCATTCCATCATCCGCTGCAGTGCACCCTAACACAAGCTCTCAGTGGGGCCTTACACAAGAAGAAATAAAGGCATGGGGGATCCCATCTCAATCCCCTACATCTATGGTTGCAAGTCAACAAACCGCCTTCACCCAAGCAGCACAGCAGCAACTACCCCAACCACCGTCGGCTTCAAGCTATTCATCCCAAATCCCAAATACCTTCCAGCAAGTTCCACCACCTCAACAGCCAACTTTCCCCAGCTATCTTACTCCATCACCCTTTGCTTCTAGCTTCCCCACATCTGTTCCACCTCTAAGTAACGTAGGCATGCACCCAGCTTATATCAGCCAAACCCAAAGCCAACCTCAGCAACTACCACCATCATACCCGCAAGCAGCATCATTCCAACAGCCTCCCCCACAGCAACCACATGTCTCCTTTCAGTAAACAACCATCATTCCTCAACAACAGCAAGTCCCTTGCTATCAGCCTCAGCAAAAAAACCCTATCATCCCCCAGCAACAACAAGTTCCCACCCATCAGTTACAACAGCAAGTTCCAAATGTCCAATATCAGCAAGCAGTCCCACAACAACCGCTAGTTCAACAATAGCAAGCAGCCCAACAACATCAAGCGATTCCATATCATTTACCACAATATCCCCCTATGCCACACCAGCAATATCCCCAGCAACCATTGCCCCAAAATCAGTTCCAACCCATTTATCCACAGCAAGCGCCATATCCAGTTCCACAACTTCCATCACAAGCAGAAGTCCCAGTTCTCTCGCCACTCAATGCTGAGTGGGAAGCAATGAAAAATGCTCTAAAGGAGCTACAAAGCGGAACAAAGAATAAAACATACAAGTTCGAAGAGGTGTGCTCATATCCCTTCGATCGGTCCATAGCAACTATCCCTTTCCCCAAGCATTTTGAGATGCCCAAGTTCGACAAGTATCGGGGGAAAGGAGATCCAGTAAATCATATCAAAGAGTTCTACATGGCATGCCAAGAAGTGGCTTACAGTGATAACTATCTCCTGCGCCTGTTTCCCAAGAGCTTGGGAGGAACTGCTGTTGAGTGGTTTTACAAAATACCACATGGGACAATAAAAACCTTTGCTGAACTCTCTGAGAAGTTCATCACACACTATGCCCATAATGTGGAGAATGAGTTGTCCTTGCTAGACCTATGCAACTCAAAGCAAAAAGACGGAGAAAGCCTTGCAGAATACTTGCAAAGATGACAGAATCTTACAACCAGGTTATCATATCAGCCGCCAGAGAAGCATCTAACAAAGATCTTCATTGATAACCTGCATCCAAAGCTATCCCATCACATGCGAATGAACTGTCTCCAGACATACCAAGACATCAAGAGCAAAGGCATAGGCATCGAGAAAGCTCTCCTAGATGAAGGCACTATTCGTCACTTCAAGGATGATTCCAAGAACAAACCCAACAATGATAAATCCTGTTACTGGAATCGTAACAAGAATGTTGTTACAGATGGAGCCACTGACACTAAGAATGTACAATTCATTGTGGCTAGTCCTACACCAGCTCAAACATACCAACCGCCACAAGCGCCCATCTATTAGCAACCACCAGCTCCCACATATCAAGCACCTATTTATCAGCAGCCTCCTCAAGCTCATTAGCCACCTGTGCAACAGTATCAGCAGCAATACCAACAGCAACAGCCAGCACGTCAAGGCAATCCTGTTAACACAGTTAACGTTGCCCCAAGGCAGAACAAGCCCAACAATCAGAACAATCCAAAGAGGACTTTCACACCTTTGGGTGAGCCTCTGGATCAGATCTTTTATCGGCTAGCCAAAGCAAATATGATCACATATCCGCCCATCCCACAGAAGGATGACAACGCACCAAAGTCTGATTGGTATAAAGAAAATGAATACTGTGATTACCATCGTGTGAAGGGGCACACAACATTGAAGTGCATGCGGCTTAAGAACTACATCCAGGATCTCATTGATCTCAAGGAGATCCAGGTCGATGCACCAGCTCAAGCTTCACCCAACGCCAGTTTGCAAATATATCAAAATGTGTTCCCTCAACACGATGCCGGGAAGAATCAAGCCAGCGCCAATCAGCCCCAAAATCATGGCAAAGGCAAGCAAGAAGATCACACAGCGGCCTACATTAACTATGACAAGTATGTCAGATGCATAACTCAAGTTGAGCCCATCCAAGATGAGCCCACCATCAATACCATCCACGTCAAAGGGCCGGATCGACAATGTGCCGCAACTACCCGCAGTGGTAGGATAACTGTTGCCGGTGCTCCTTCGAGATCAGCTGCTCCTCCAAGGCCAATGTCTACTGCATCCACAGCACAGTCTAACACTAGGCCAGCATCAAATGCACGCGCAACACAGCATAATGCACCAAGTGCACAATACAATATCATAGAGCATCTTGGGAACATGCCAGCCCAAATATCTATCTTGGATTTGCTCCGCACATCACCCATCCATCAGGAGATCTTGGACAAAGCTCTAAAAGAAGGCCATGTCTCCACGGACATTAACACAACTCAGTTTGAAACTCTTGTGGGACACCTATCAGCAGCATGTGCCTTATCCTTCAAAGAATCTGATATACCAGATGTCGCTCCTGACCATACTCTCCCTCTCCACATTGCTGTCATGGTCAGAGACTTTGCCATCAAACGGGTTTTAATAGATAATGGCTCAGCCCTCAACTTGTGCACATTAAAATTCATCAAGAAGATCGGGTTCACGGAGGCCGACATACAACATGAGATGATCACCATCAAAGCATATGATAACTTGGAGCGTACCTTTGAAGGTACTATCACCTTGCCTATCCAGCTAGGCCCAGCAACGCAAGATACTGTCTGCCACGTTGTTGATCTCGACCTACCATTTAATATTCTTCTCGGCCGCCCATGGATCCATTCCATTAGGGCTGTACCATCTACTTACCATCAGTGCATCAAGTTTCCACATCAAGGTACTGAGGTTACCATCCACGCTGATCCTAACCCCTTCGCATACTGCCGTGCGATGGAAGCATCTTTCCCTCATTCTACTCATTGTCCTGGAACCGATATTGGTACTTCTATTGCTAGTTCATCCCGATCCCATCGCGATCCAGAGACCATCCTCTCTTCCACCTTATCATCCGTCAAGATCAACAACTAGGGTTGTGGCGAATACAGCCTCAGTGATGCATTTGCTGTAGGGGCTCTTCCACGTGATCCACATACTCAAGGACGCCCAAGTTGTTAAAACAAGCCTGTTGAGGAACATTATAAGCTCAAGCAAATCAGAAACATGACTTTTGAGTCTCATGGTACCATCAACAGCAAAGAGATAGATCCAGATATTAACAAATGGTTATACAAAGATCCCCCATCACGTGACACACAACTTCTTGAGTACTTCAAAGAGAAATATCCTAATCCCCTTTCTAATCTTGTCACATTTCATTAGCAAAAGGTTTACCAAAACTTATGCTAACCTCCTCTTAGTCATCCTCCTTAGTCAACAAAGATGGCCACCTCTTGGCCACCTCTTGCAAATGCATTTAAGGATGCATTTAAGCCTTCCTTATCTTTCTTACATGCATTCATTATGCATTTAAGACCTTCTTATCCCTTCCTTGCCACCTCTTGGCCTTGGGCACATTTACCAAATTGTGCACATGCCCTCAAACTTTCAACTCAATCCTCCCTTGACACTTGTCAGGACACTTGTCCTTGACTCAACCCTAACCTTAGCCCTAACTCTGACTCATCCTTTTTAACCAAGCCCTTCCCTTTTCCTATAAATACCCTCACTTCCTAAGGCAAATCATCTTTCAACTCTTAAACTCAATAGCAAAGTTATAATGCCATTTTCATTCTAGCATAAGCATAAACTCATCATTTTAGATCACTTTCAAGCTTAAATCACATTTAAATTAGCTTAATTGGATTAACATAGATTCATTTCTTGTTTAATCAATCTTAGTTCATCTTTTAGCTTTGCATATTTGTGTGTTCTTGAGGCCTTTGAGGCAAAATAGGTTCTTCATACCTATTTTGTGTCAATTTGGGTCTTCTTGATCCTCAAATCATCCTATTTTCATGCTCCAAGTGCTTGAGTTTGCACACCCACATCCATTTATATCCAAGCATATCAAACGGTGCATGGGCGCATCCGTTTTAGGCTTAAACTGAGGTGGCTTTGATTTTAGTTTGTTTACCATTAAATTTGATTTGATAATATGCTATGATGTTTGTTTGTCTTTGGCCTTCAAAACAGGTTTAGGTGCACGCTCAAATCCTAGTCTTGAGTACTTCAAAGAGAAATATCCAATCCCCTACAAAAATGTCATAGAACACTATAACTATCAAGGTGGTGGTCTAGGACCACAAGAGGACGGAAATTTGTTTCCTATCATACCATCCCAGAATCCAGAACAGCAAGGACTTGGCTTTAATACCCCTCGCCTGCTTGAACAAGAACCCAATACCACAACTGCGGGCACTAACATGACCAACGTGAACTTTTCGAATAGCCAGGATGACCTTGTGAAAATCGAAGACATCCCCAAAGAGAAAGACATCCGATCCTACGACGATATCTTTGCTGACGACACCCTCCTAGGGACTTCTGTTCTCCAACAACTCTCCATTAACCTCATAGATCTTCCCCTCACAAACCCTGACCTCATAGATTGGGACCAACGAAGCATCACACACATCGATGAGTTCCAAAGCGCACAAGCACTCCTAGAATTCATGGGGGCATCAGATCCAGCAAGCAAACAGGATCCAACATCAACCTCTGTTTATCAACTTCACCCAGAAGGATATTTTGGGGAAGAGGCAAGCTTTAGTCACAAAAATGAAATAGCAAGAGAACATCATGAGTCTTTATGTGAAAACCCCCTTGGGGCACATTCTGATTCCAAAATAGTAAAAATAAAGGGCGTATCTTCTAGTGAAAACCTGGCAATTCAGGCGCTAGAAGATGAAGCCTTGCCTCTTCCCCCTATCCAAGATTATAGACCAGAGCAGTCGCCGATCATCATAGAGGAAACCAAGCCAATCAACTTGGGAACAGAAGAATGTCCAAGGATCACCTACATTGTAGTCAACCTAACATAAGGAGAAGAAATGGCTCTTAGTGCCTTGCTCAAGGAATCCATCATCAACTTTGCATGGTCATACGCCCACATACCTGGGCTTGATCCAAACCTTGTTGTTCATCATCTATCAGTAGATCCAAACATCAAGCTAGTGAAGCAGAAGCTAAGGAAAATGCATCCAAAGGTAGCATTGCTCGTCAAAGCAGAGCTTGAGAAGCTCCTCCAAGCTAAGATCATCAGAGCAATAGATTATTCAGAGTGGATCTCTAACATGGTGCCAGTCACAAAGCCTTCTGGCGACATCAGAATCTATACTGATTTCAGGGACTTGAACAAGGCATGCCCTAAGGATGACTTCCCATTGCCAAACATAGACATGCTTGTAGACCTCACAGCGGGTCATGAGATGTTATCATTAATGGATGGATTTTCAGGCTACAATCAGATTCATATAGCAGAAGCAGATCAACATAAAATAGCATTCACAACCCCATGGGTACCTTTTGCTACAACATGATGCCATTTGGGCTAAAGAATGCAGGAGCAACATATCAGCGAGCAATGACAGCCATTTTCCATGACATGATCCACAAGATCCTTGAGGACTATGTGGACGATATCCTTGCAAAATCCAAAACAAGAGATGAGCACCTCAACATCCTAGAGCGTGTATTTGATCGTTTGAATCATTATGGCTTAAAGTTAAATCCTAAGAAATGTGTCTTTGGTGTAACATCTGGCAAGCTTCTAGGCTTCATCGTCTCTAGACGAGGCATAGAGATCGATCCTAAAAAGGTAAAAGCAATAACGGAGATGCCTCCACCAAGAAATCTCAAACAGCTCAGAAGCCTACAAGGCAAGCTTCAATCAGTTCGGCGATTCATCTCTCAACTAGCAGACAAGTGCCAACCCTTCTCACATCTCTTATGCAAAGACACCAACTTCAAGTGGGATCCCATATGTCAAAGAAGCTTTGATAAGCTCAAAGAGTATCTAGCTAACGCTCCGATCCTTGTACCACCAGCTCCAGGATGCCCACTCATCCTTTACATCTCAACAATAGCTATAGCACTAGGGGCACTCCTAGCACAGCATGATGATGAAAACAGAGAACGAGCTGTCTACTACATCAGTCGCACTCTTGTGGGCTATGAGCTTAACTATTCACCCATGGAGAAAGCATGCCTAGCAGTGGTCTTTGCCACTCAAAAACTTAGACATTACATGCTTAGCCACACAATCAAGCTCATATCAAAGGTGGACCCTCTTAAGTATCTGTTATCAAGGACAACCCTCACAGGCCGTATGGCAAAATGGGTCATGTTACTCAGTGAATTTAACATTCAGTATGTAGATCGCAAAGCAATCAAAGGGCAAGTCATTGCCGATCAACTAGCAGAAGCACCACTGGTGGATGCCTATCCACTAATCATGGAATTCCCCGATGAACATCTGTGCATGATTGAAGAGCAGCCCATGTGGAAACTATACTTTGATGGTTCCAACACATCCCATAGCTCTGGGGCAGGAATCCTATTCGTCACACCTCAAGGTGACTATATTCCAAAATCATTCAAGTTGGGATTCCCCTGTACCAACAACATTTCAGAATATGAGGCACTCATCTTAGGTCTCAAAACAGCTATCCAATGGAACATCACAGAACTACAAGTCTTTGGAGATTCACAGCTCATTATCAAGCAAGTCCTTGATGAGTATCAGACAAAGGATGACAAATTGCTACCCTACAAGCAACTGGTGGATAAACTGAAAGAGCATTTCCTACATCTACAATTCAATCAGATCCCAAGGCTTCAAAACAAAGCAGCAGATGCAATGGCAACCATCAGATCCTTATTGGAAATCCCACGTGACGCAACACAATATGAATTTCTAGTCGAGCAGCTACACTTGCCAGCTTATGAGAACACCGATGCAAACATGGTGTGTGTCTGGGTTGGTCCCCAATCCCCATGGTACCACGACATCCATGCATATCTAAAAAATGGTATCATATCTCCCCATCTCACCAATAACCAACGCCAAAACCTTATTCGCAGAGCTTCCCGCTACACTCTTGTAGCCAACACCCTATATCGTCGCGGGTATCACAATGTCCTATCTAGATCTTTAGACTCAAACGAGGCCGTCTTGGCCTTACAAGAAGTTCACGCTGGAATTTGCGGTGCCCACACGAGTGGCATGGTTCTAGCAAAGCAGCTGCTTAGAGTTGGATATTATTGGCCAACAATGGAACATGATGCATGTGAATTTGTCAAGAAATGTCTCCCATGTCAACAGCATGCCAATTTGATACATGCACCAGCACAGGATCTACAGCCTATTGCACCACCGTGGCCTTTTTCATGTTGGGGCCTCGACCTCGTTGGCTTGATCACCCCCCTCTCTTCGGATGGACACAAGTATATCATAACAGCCACAGAGTACTTTACCAAATGGGTTGAAGCGATTCCGCTCACCGTTACTACTGGCATCCAAATATCCAAGTTCATCCTCTACCATATCATTTGCCGCTTCGGCATACCATCTACCATTTTCACAGACCATGGCACACCTTTTGAAAACCAGCATGTGGATGATCTATGTGCCAGACTCCACATCCATCACCATTTCTCCAGTCCATATTTCCCTCAAGGAAATGGCCAAGCTGAGGCAACTAACAAAACTATCTTGAAAATCCTCAAGAAGGTTGTCAATGATTCTGGTCGTGACTGGCACCTCCAAATCAATCCCGCCCTTTGGGCCTACCGCACTTCTTATCGCACTCCCATAGGAACCACCCCATACTCTCTTGTATATGGTGCTGAAGCCATTCTACCGATCGAGGTTGAGCTCCCATCCTGGCGCGTCTCCATGAAGATCTATACAACTGATGAAGACTATCGTGTGGCCCGGCTCACACAGCTAGATCTGCTAGATGAAAAGAGACAGCAAGCTTACGATCACCTGGTGGCATACCAAAATCGACTCAAAAGGAGTTATAACAAAAAGGTCCATCCTAGACAATTCCAGGTCAGTGACATGGTCCTTAAAGAAAATCAGAAGGTCCTAGCAAATAGAGAAAAGAAAGGCAAGTTTGAGCCTACTTGGTTGGGCCCCTATGTTGTCACCGCATCCTTCGGCTCGGGAGCCTATCTACTATCAACACCAAAAGGTGAGCCCTTGAATGATCCTATCAACATCATCCATCTGAAGAGGTTCTATGCCTAAACCTGATCCTGCATATATCAGAAAATCCAAAAACATTCAAAAAAGCAAAAAAAGCAAAAAAAGCAAAAAAAGAAAAAAAGAAAAGAGAAAGAGAAAATAATCGTCCAAACGGTGAAAACTTGGCAATTCAAGCGCCTTGGACAAGTATGTTAGTGAAAACCTGGTAAACAGGCGCCAACATAGTAAACTGGGCTATTTATCTATTCAGTTATCCTTTCAGCTACCGTCCTCTTCCTCCATCCATAACAGATCTCCCAGTAGTTCCATCTCCCCTATCCTCCAAGCATTCGGCTTCCATCTTCCTCCAACCCATATGCAATCCATATCCTATTCCAAAGCTTTGTACCATATCTTGTACCATATCCCTTTCCCTTTCCTATACAGCGCTTTCCTCCCTGTATTTATCCTTCTTGTCTCCGTCCTAGTGAGAGTCCCGCCGAGTGTGATCTTCCTATCCCCAATCCTGAGCTTCTGTACATATCCCTTGTGCATATCGTTCCTCCTTGTTGTACATAACCTTTGTCCATCCTGTAGTAGCATTTGATCAAATATCTTGTCCCATCCCCAGCCTCAGAAAATTTATAGTCCCACTCAGGCCTTGTGCTTCAGCAACATCAATTGATGACTTATCCTTGCTCATCCTGATTATTCCTTGAACTTCAGCTTTTTGCCAGCGAACAACTACACTTATTCTCTCACCAACCCATGGGTCCTTGAGG
Source organism: Chamaecyparis obtusa (assembly GCA_027943335.1). Classification (NCBI taxonomy): domain Eukaryota; kingdom Viridiplantae; phylum Streptophyta; class Pinopsida; order Cupressales; family Cupressaceae; genus Chamaecyparis; species Chamaecyparis obtusa. Next base: position 115,645 of record BSBK01008618.1, on the reverse strand, counting down.
ATATATCGTTCCTCCTGTCTGACCTAATCTTCCATCCTGATCCTTGAGGATATATCGTTCCTCCTGTCCGACCAATCTTCCCACCATCAATCAAACCTAATCTCTCTCCTTGGCAAAGGATGTCTTTTTGGAGTTATCATTTTGATCTTGGATTTTTTGTCCTTTGGGTCTTGTTAATCTTTTTGGCTTCTCTTTATCCCACCAGGGTCACCACGATTCTTTATATCACGGTGTGCTGCGTGTGCGGATAATCTGGGGCAAGGTCTTTTGATCTTTCACTTCTGCTTGTGAGTCAGTTGTGTGTTTGTGGTTCCTTCAGCATCAAATCCGCCATGTCGCCTCTGCGCTTCATGTGTGATGTTGGGGCAACCCTGTGTGTTTGTTTAGCGTCAGTCCTCGTCAGTCCTCTGCGACGTTGTTGACAGGCCTCGTGATCCTAGTATCTTTGGCAGGTCTCTAACATAGCTATATTAAATCTAGGTTGTGCACTCCCGTTTGCACTTGGAGCTATTTGGTCCCTTGCATTTATCATATAGATTAATCTTGCATCTTTACATATAGCTGCATCTTGCATCTTGCATTTCCATCTCATCTTGCATTCACCCATCTTTGCTCTTGGAAGTTTGGTAATTTATCTCCCCTGCTTCCTCAGTCGTTCCTTCTCTGTTTCCTTTCGAGAAAATTCCACAATGTTTACTCCTTGCGTTATTTTCTCGAGGGGGCACAATCCCTTATTCCTCTAAATTCTAGCCTGGGGCATCTTATTTTCTTGTCTTTGAAGCCATGCCACTTGCGGCATCGCATCAAAGAGGGGCAAAATGTAGACACCTAAAAATCCTTTAGAAAATAAAGTATTTTTATTTTCTGAAAAATTCCTGATGACATCATCATTTATTAATTAATTAATTATTTAATTAATTAATTTATTTTTATGTCATTAAATCCCTTTTTCTTAATTAAAAATATTTAATTAAGAAATCCCTCCCAAAAATGTTTAAATCTTATTTAAACATTAATCCCCTATTTATTAATTATTTTAATTAATAAATTGACCAAAAATCCCCCAAAAAAATAATTAATTTATTTTTTGACCAAAACTTGGCCAATTTTCTTAAGACCACTAACCTCTTCCAAAATCTTCTAATCCCTTCTTAATTTCGATTATAAGGCTAATCCCATCTTTTCTAACCCTAATCTCAACTCAAAATATTTAATTAAGATTAAATATTTAATTTTCATATTTATTGAAAATATTTCAATAAATTTTCCCAAACTTAAGCTTTTGGAATGAATAAACTTTTATTCCATAAAACCTAGGAGAATTCTAGACTCTTCTAGAAACTTCTCAACCCAACCTCTTCACCCATCCTAATCCTAAAATCCCCTAATCCTAATCCTAATCCCCTTTCTAATCTTGTCACATTCCATTAGCAAAAGGTTTACCAAAACTTATGCTAACTTCCTCTTAGTCATCCTCCTTAGTCAACAAAGATGGCCACCTCTTGGCCACCTCTTGCAAATGCATTTAAGGATGCATTTAAGCCTTCCTTATCTTTCTTACATGCATTCATTATGCATTTAAGACCTTCTTATCCCTTCCTTGCCACCTCTTGGCCTTGGGCACATTTACCAAATTGTGCACATGGCCTCAAACTTTCAACTCAATCCTCCCTTGACACTTGTCAGGACACTTGTCCTTGACTCAACCCTAACCTTAGCCCTAACTCTGACTCATCCTTTTTAACCAAGCCCTTCCCTTTTCCTATAAATACCCTCACTTCCTAAGGCAAATCATCTTTCAACTCTCAAACTCAATAGCAAAGTTATAATGCCATTTTCATTCTAGCATAAGCATAAACTCATCATTTTAGATCATTTTCAAGCTTAAATCACATTTAAATTAGCTTAATTGGATTAACATAGATTCATTTCTTGTTTAATCAATCTTAGTTCATCTTTTAACTTTGCATATTTATGTGTTCTTGAGGCCTTTGAGGCAAAATAGGTTCCTCATACCTATTTTGTGTCATTTTGGGTCTTCTTGATCCTCAAATCATCCTATTTGCATGCTCCAAGTGCTTGATTTTGCACACCCACATCCATTTATATCCAAGCATATCAAACGGTGCATGGGCGCATCTGTTTTAGGCTTAAACTGAGGTGGCTTTGATTTTAGTTTGTTTACCATTAAATTTGATTTGATAATATGCTATGACGTTTGTTTGTCTTTGGCCTTCAAAACAGGTTTAGGTGCACGCTCAAATCCTAGTCTACAATATCTAACTAGCTGACTTTGGCATTTGATTGTGATCGGCTTTTCAACTTTCTAAGGAAGCTATTTGTGGATTCATATTCCTTGTATGGGTTTGAATCATTGTCCAAGTTTTCAAGTTTTGAAAGTTTCAATGGGTGAGTTTTTAAAGCCAGTTCCGGAGCTGACTTGTGTGATTTTGGCAGTGCGGACATGCAATGTTTCTAAGTGGCCATGTTTGATCATTATTATCTTTTGGCTCGAATCTTTTTGAGAAAATTCCTCTCACAGGCATATTGTAGTGTTGGAGGTGAACATGTGTTCCTGGTTCCGTGTTCCTGTGAGGTCGTTTGGTCAGTTTTTAAAGCCGCTTCCAGAGGCTAGCTGATGTTATTTGGTCAGCTTTGTGGAAGTGTGAAAGGTGAGCAGTATGGTTAAATTTTTTATGCATTGTGGTCATGATTATCAAAGCTTTGCATTTATGGATGAAAAAAGGTAACATTGAAGTGCAAATGTGGATCCTCAAATCAAGTCTCCGGGGATCTAGTTTTCTTCAAATCAAAGGGCGGTATCTCATTAAGTAAGTTTTAATGACAGAGCTCACAAATAATTCTGTCAAGGGCCTTTTAAGTCTCATCTTGAGATTTTTCTATATGGAAATGCCCAGGCTTGTAATGGGATAGCTGCAAGGTTATGTTCAGTATGTAATGTGTGCAAAGAGGAGAATGTGAGTTTTCAAAAGGCCAACTTGGGGATTGACACGCAAATAGAGAAGGGCATGCGTAAGAAGGGACAAATGTTGGTTTTTGTTGAAGCAAAGGGACTGAGATTCTTCATGAAGCTTGACGAAACAATTTTGTCCATCACTGTGTGATTTGTCTCCAATCCAATTGAGAATCCTCCATGTTTAAACTAAGTCACATGTTTGTACAAACACAGTCAATGGAATGTAATTGCATGAGTCGAAGAAAATTAAGGAACAAGGTGTTGGAAAAATGGTCAATGCTCCCCTTGAGAATCATGACATGGTTTAATAGTCTCCTGTGTCTTCTATAAGTCTAGTGGTTGTATCAGGCATTAACAGGTTGATCTTTTGCTACAACGATAACTACTACTTGTAACAAGTGGTATCAGAGCTTGGTCACAGGTTTGAATCCCCTCAGGTAATGCTGGGGGGGAGCTTGTTGGAAAAATGGTCAGTGCTCCCCTTGGGATTCGTGACATGGTTTAACAGCCTCCTGTGTCTTCTATAAGTCTAGTGGTTGTATCAGGCATTAATAGGTCAATCTTTTTGTACAACGACAACTACTACTTGTAACACAAGGTGACTAAGTGTTTAATTGCATGAGTTTTGAAGAAGGACTGTACGCAAATTCCCAACTGAATGCACTAGAGCTGCCTATGAATAAAGAGAGGCTCACATTTTGATTTGAGCAAAGTACCGAGCGTGAAGTTTGAAATGGGGTTCCCTGCATGGAACCAAGATGAAATACATTGCAGCCAACGTCTAAAACAAATGGGCCAGTGTTGAAGAGTGAAAGATTGCACACATGTCTGATGTCAAGGTAGCATGAGTATAAGGGAGGCAACACACAATGATTACTAGATGGCTCACACATAGTATTGGGGGTTTCCAACAGGTTAAAGAGTGCTAGCCCAATGGATAAGGGATGCTGCGTAAGCAGCCTACTAAGGAGATGGACTGCACAAATAGATGGGGAGGCCTCACGTGAAATGAAATGGAGGCCCATGCAATAAGAAGGCCCGCCCTACACAATGGAGAGGACAATGGAAGCCTGCATAATGACATTAGCGGGTTGTTTATTAATAAGAAATGCCAGCATGGAAGTATTTTTGGGAGCCTTGCGTGAGCAATATGGGAACCAAGATTGGAGCTTCCTGCAAACATAAGGCCAGCATAAGATATTTTGGGGCAACCAATCACCAAAGAGTTGCCAACATATTAGGAGAAATGCCAATGACATTAGGGTTTATGCATCAAACAAAGAGAATTGGGTGTGGGCATGCCCTGGCCATGGCTAGAGAAAGAAATGTGCAAATAGTGTGCATGTGGGTTTATCCCACATGCACACTGTTTCGGTTCTTACAGGAGTTTAAATACATGGCCGCTCACATGTAGTGTAAAGTAAGTGAAATGCGAGGCTATGTATGTCCTCTTCCCTAGGGGACCACCTAGGTATGCATGCCAGCTGGGGACTTAGGCAATATTTTGATACAATATTTAAAATACTCCAAAAATATAATCCCACATTCACCCTGGAAGTGCATTGTAAGATGTTTAAATGGAACCATGCACACATTGAAGATAGAATGAAGAGCGGAGGCTCTATGCACGCGCATGCATGGAACTGCCTCGGGAAGCATGCCGGGGGGTTGAAATATAAGGTCATTTTGCAGGACACATGGCATGATGACTGGACATAGGTGGACACATGGCAAGCAATCACACATTCACAGAATGGATTTCCAGTCACAAGAAAAATATGGAGATTCAACAAATGAGGTCGGCTAACTGCGGTCACTAGGTCGCCAAATAGCTGGCGGTTAAGAAAAAGCATTCCAAGATTGTGAGAACACTTGGTCGCTAGTTCTCTGAATTCCTAGTAGTCAAAGGCAAGCATTCAGATATTTGGAGATAGCATCAGTCGCCCATTCTCCAGATCTAGGCAAGTAATGAAGAAATATTGAGAGATTGGGAGAATGGGTTCAGTCGCCCATTCTCCAGATCTAGGCAATTAATGAAGAAATATTCAGAGATTGGGAGAATGGGTTCAGTCGCCCATTCTCCATATTTAACCGAGGTTAAAGATTTCATTCAAGGATTATGAGATTAGTGCTAGTCACCCAATCTCCCAATCAGGTGGTGAACCTTGGGTTAGTTCGAGCATCCAGTCGCAATGTGACAAGGGGCGCATTCTGGTGCCTCCTGGGCATAAAGTGTAGAAATGATTTTAAAAGGGTAGATTTCAAAAGATTTAAAAAATGGCATAGTCCAAACATTAGAGAAAATTCAAAATTTTAAATTATAGGGCTTGCTCACAAATTTAATGCTTGTGGATTCAATTTTTATCTGAACATAGGCATGTTATATGTTTTCGGAAATGGGAGAAGACAAGGAATCTTTTGGCAATTATTATTTTTAGTTTTAGAGTGATGGGAAAGAGCAGTTTGGGTTTGAATTTCGAGATCAGAATCAAATCAGTCTGCTTGGGAAATGATTGCAGGAATGTGGATCAGTTGAAGAAGAATCAGTTGCAGATCAAGTGAGAGGAATATTGGAGATATTTTGATGCTAAGTGGACAGCTATCAGTTCTGAGTAACTGACCTCATTTTCTTATATCTTTGATTTTTCTCTCTATTGTAGGGGATGTTGAAAATTCTACTATAAGGAGAGGCTTGGACTCCATTGTTGATTTTCTTGGAAATGTTTGTTAGAATTTAAAATCTAAAGACACTGTAAAATCCTACTGAAATACATTGGAATTCCCTTGCATGTTTCTGGTTGTCTTCCTATTTGAATTCTGTAGCTTTTGTATACTAAGTCTGTAAGGCAGTTTTGGTATACCATTTACAAGGTATCTGTGATTTTAATCTCTAGTTCCTTTCAAGGAAAGAGTAAAATCTTTAGGTTAATCTCTGAGAGCTCAGGACTTTTCCAAGAATCTGATGATTGGATGTGTTTAAGAGAGGATGAATTGTAAGACAATTCATCTGGGTTCTATTTGTGTTTCACTTAGAAGATTTCTATAGATGCATGTTTCTCTTTGTGACTCTTTTTCCTAGGATAAGGCACTGGTCTATCCTCAAATTACAGGGATTTCATCACCAACAAAACTTAAAAGACTATTTACGTTCATGTATGTTTGAAAGAGCTGATAAGATTAGGTTTGTGTCAAGGATATAAACCAGTATTGTAATGCTTTGAAGAAGTAGATTTGAAATAGGTACACCCACTTGTAGCCAAGAGCTCGAAGTGAAGAAGGACTTGGTCCTTGTTAACTAGTCTTTTCTTGTGTGAATTAGGAGTCTAGGAATCAGAGAGTTCTATCTAAGCACTCATGGCTGTGTATTAGGATTCAACAAGAAAAATCACTAACATTAGGAATGATGATATTTTCAATGGTAGGGCTAGGTGTCTTACTGAGCATCTTCAGAGACTCATATATTATAACATTTCCTCACAGGTTTTTGTTATCCTCAAGATGAAGGAGGATAAATTCTTGAAATTGGTCCATGAAGGGAAGGTTGAAGTTGACAAGGTCTCTTATGTCTATACATTGTCCAAGGCTAAAGAAGTCAGGGGTGAATTTGAAATCAATTTGATAGAGTTTCTGGACAACCGATCAAAGATAGAAAACACAAAGAGAAAAAGAGAACTGGCAGTTCATTTGAAGTTGGCCCTTCTCCAACATCTATTTCTTCCTCCATAGGGGTTCCTATAGAATTCCCTCCTAACACTCCCATGAAAAATAGGTCTGGTCCTGCATTCCCAAATGAAGATCCTTTTATTGGCATCTTTAATGCACCGGTTGTTGGAGTTCCTAAACCACCTGAGAAGGGGTGGTACTTCCTATTTTGAAGATATGTTCAACCACTATTCTATTTTAATAGTTCCTTTTCATATGTTACATACTTGTATGGCCATAATATGTAATTATGTAATGTTATACTCTATCTAGTCAGGGATAGATACCAAGACTCTCTTTATTTGTGTATATGTAGTGATATGTCGATAAACTTTATGACACCATAAACTATCCGATGTTTCTTTTTGTATGTTTACAACTTATAATCAATAGAAAAAAAATCTTTCCAGTGTTTCTTTTCGTATGTTTACAACTTATAATTAATAGAAAAAAATATACCCTCTAAAATTTCAGCATGATAAATTACACTCAACTATAAATTGCATTAAGTGGTTTTCGAACAATTTTAGCATCCTTGTTTATAGGACAAGGTTTGTAGAATCCTTCTATTACTTTTAGTAGTCAATCCAGTACATCATGAGATTATGTGGAACTAGAGATAACTCTAGTCAGAAGAACATTGATATTGTTCAACAACCAATGCTTCATCAGTAAAGTTTGATAGACCTACACATTTCGTAAGATATTGACATTTAGACTATCTTCTAGCCAATTTGAATAATTCTTAAATCTTGGAACTGGTGTAAACGCATCTCTTGGGCTCATTTAGAAGGCGGTAGTGGCATTGAGAAAATAGAGAGACAAATAGAGTGATAGAGTAATACTAGTCCTTTATAGTTTTGTCGTTACATATAAGTTTGTAATAACTATGTGGTTGGCTATGAGTCAACCTGTAATCTAAGTGTGGTAGGCTAGTTAGCCACTATAATCATTCTATGATAATGAATCAATGAGAAGTTTCTTTTCTTCTTCATGCCAATTTCTATTGTGTTAAGTCAAAGATGTGTAATTGAACAGTCATTCTTTAGACTGTCCATCTATTGCTCGAGTATAACAACAATAATATTATTAAAAAACCTATAAAATATTCAATCATTATTATTGCAATACAATACATTGGATATTAAACATAAATTTTATAATATATAATAATTATAAATAATTATAAAATCAATATTCATAGCTGACTGTGCTGATTATTTGTTTTAAGAACAAAATAAACAATCATAAAGTCATTATTTATGGTAGTAAACTATTTTAAAAATTGTTTATGATAATGCCAACAACCTATCTATAACGAATTTAATTAATACAACACTAGTCAAGAAGAACTTTGTATTGGTTGATTTGTCATCCACGCACTGACAGAATTTGCTTTAAAAAAAGATGAGAAGTGGTCCGAGCATTGAGATTTGATTGCAATAGTTACATTGTTCTACTCTTTTTTGGGCAAGTGTGCTGGAAAACAGGTGGTTGTCCTTGAACTACTGGCTTGACCTTGCATAGATTCTCAACTTTTAAGGAGAGATAATCTAGCCTTGATGTGCTCTCTCTCATTATACGGAAGATCTGAATATTATATCATTGAATGATTTTAATGAGCCCAACTCATTGGGACAAACTATTGCCTACCAACCCATCTAGACGTACTGAAAAGTTGGCACACAATAGCAGCCATGAATTTAATTATCATAAACTTTAATTATCATAAACTTACTTGCTGAACTGCTCGGATACAGATCCTGCGCATGTCAAATAAATAATATATCCCTAAAACGATACTAAAATACTCCACTTATCTTATTAAAAAGAAGGTGCATGAAAGCTTATAGCCCAGCTACTATTAAAAAGCACTCCACCTAGGGCAGCTCTAGTCATGGCTATTATTAACCTTGACCGTAAATCTACTAACTGAAAAATTAAAACTCCAATGAATATTGTTGAGTTAATAGCATTAAGCTAATCAGACGAAGATCTTTCACAAATACCTCTGCCAACTAAGCAAATAGGCCTTCAGCGATAATTCATAAATGAGATACAAAGGCGGAAAGAGACTTCCAAGAGAATAAAACTTTAGCATTGCCATATTTGCAAACAATACTACAGTGGAAGTTCTTACTACTATTGATCTTCTGAATGGTAGTTGGGAGAATGATTTGGCAAGAATTTAAGTAGACCTATTCAATCTTACAACCTTTTCTGAACAATGATTAATAGATAAATGTAACGAAAAAGTTGCCCTGAAATTCTAACCATGTAATAGTGACACCCAACTTTTGGGCTGGTTTGTAAATATCTACAAGAAGACCTAGTGATGTGTAAGAGAGTGTAACCATGCATGCCTTCTAGTGAGAAATGAGGTGTATGATTAGAAATGTATCTAACCAAAACAAGCACTAGAGTTTAAATATAGTTATAATATTCATTATATAGAAATTAGGTGTATGATTAGACCCTATTTTATTAGACCTTTATCCCAACCAAATCAAACACTAGAGTTTAAATATATGTATAATATTTATTATAATACGCACTATATGATATTTAAAGATAGCATGAAAGCTTTCGAGCTGTCTTTACATTTGATTTTTTTTTTATTGTTATGAATATTTTAACTATTATTTAATGATTTAGTTTATATTATAACGTGTAAATATATCTTTTATGATTTATATTTTGAATGTATTTGTAAATGTTAATATTTAGTATTTTATAATGAAGAGAAGACCAGTCAAAGATTATGTTTTGTATTTATATTTTGTTTTAAGTATGTTATTCTTTTTAAACAATTATTAGTTGTTTTAAATTTATGAATATAGATATGTTGTAATTTAAATTAAAAGAGGGGCGAAAATTTGTTCAACATAAAAATAATTATAAAGTAAGAAGCATTGACCATCCAATAGAGATATAATACTACACAACCATGTCTTTAATCACTAACTGATCTAACATGTGAAAGATTTCTGAAGATAATTGTCCCATATCCAAAATATTCTAACCCTGCATTTGATTAGTAGCCCACTTGACCAAACAATTTGTTACTCCATTCCACTCACTATGAATATGTGATGAAGGGTGCTCCCCTTAATACCCCCCTTAATACCACAAACACATAATAGAAATAGAGAAACAACAACAATATGCAAGAACAGAAAATTGGCTTCTTATTATCTCCACAAATGTGGAATTACAAACTTTCAGAATTACAATATGCAAAGCCACATGGGCATTCCCTTACAATATTCTGTAGGACAAAGCCTCGAGCTATTACCCAGATCTACTACCCAGAACTATTCTGAACTGCCTAAGACAATAATACAGCCTTCCTTATATAGGCAATTTTCCATCGCCTGGAAGGTTCCAGAATTTTAGCCAATAAGGCCGACGAAACTTAGAATTATTTTATTTTACATTTTATTACATCATAGTCGGCTCAAGATGACCTTTGAAACCCGAACAGAAATTTTGAAGAAAATTATTTTCCGCCATTTCGGGTGGCCCAACTTCCGAAGACCATAAGTCATCACCAGTTGACCTGATCGGCTATTATAACCCCATTTAGGAAACGCCACGAAGCGCTCTACAGGGTTGACCAGCGCAAGTGCTCGTCACTCAAATTTTTGACCTCATCCGGGGCCTCTAAAGCCTTCAAAACTGAGTTCAAAGTTTCTGTACCCTGCTGCCAATACCGAAAATCTTCAATATCTTCCAGTATACATTTGATCTGGCAATGAAACTTTACTGGCAGGCTTATATGACCAAAATGAACCTCCAAGAAAGAAATCAGATCATTTTGAGCAGATATGAAAATTACCAAAAATAGTAACTTTTCATAAATAGCAGCTCTGCACAAAATAGCCCTTATTGAATATAAAAAAATAGAAATATTTTTGGGCGATGCAAGATTGCTCTTACACCCAGGATGCTCCTGCATCAGACACCTAGGGTAATTTGAGAAGTGACCCTGTCACGACTCAGGTGTGCAGAGGAAAACCAAGACGGCTAACCTCCTCCTTTGTCAACCATGATGAATCTTCAACAGGTCATCCTTTCCACTTGACTAGATATTCTTCATATGTCATGTTCCTTGTGCTTCTACCAACACGACTGTCCAGTATATCTTTGATCTCCTTAGTGTCTGAACTAGTTGCTGGAATACTCCACTGTGCTGTTGTGATCTCATCTTCAACACCTCCTTCGTGATACTCTGTCAGATCTGAAATGTTAAAAATTGGTGAAATATTTAGCTCGGTAGGCAATTCTACCTCATATGTGTTTCCTGAATCATGTTTCTTCAGTATCCTACATGGTCCAAACTTCTTCATTTTCAATTTGTTATATGTACCAACTGGAAACCGCTCCTTCCGCAAATGAACCATGACTTCATCACCAACCTGAAATTCCTTATACCTCCTTTTCTCATCTGCCTTAGCCTTATACTGTGCGTTCATGTTGGTAATATGCTTCCTCACCTCTTCATGGATGTTCTTCAAGTGTTCTGCAAAATCTTCAGCTTCAGCACTACTTATTTCTCCTTTATCTATCTTCCTCAATTCAGATGCATTTCTTGGACTACTTCCATATACAATCTGGAATGGTGATTTACCAGTGCTCCTATTGACAGAATTATTGTATGCAAATTCCACCTGTGGTAAAATCAAATCCCATCCTGTTGGCTTATCTCCAACCAAACATCTTAGCAAATTTCCCAAACTCTTATTCACCACCTCTGTCTGTCCATCAGTCTGTGGATGATGTGATGAACTGAACTTCAAATCTATCTTCAACTTCTTCCACAACGTACGCCAAAAATATCCAACAAACTTAGTGTCCCGATCTGAAACTATGGTCTTTGGCAAACCATGAAGTCTCACTACTTCTCTGAAAAACAATTCTGCTACATGAACATCATCATTAGTCTTCTTGCAGGGAATGAAATGTGCCATCTTTGAAAATCTGTCAACCACCACAAAAATTGAATCATGTCCCCGCTGAGTCCTCGGTAAACCAAGAACAAAGTCCATGCTGATATCCTCCCAAGGCTTCTCTGGTACGGGTAATGGCTGATACAACCCTGTATTCTGCTTCACTCCTTTCGCCATCTGACATACTCTACAACTCTGTACAAACTTCTTCACATCTTGCTGCAACTGTGGCCAATAATAATTCTCACTAACCAGACCAAGGGTTTTATCACGACCAAAATGTCCAGCCAATCCTCCACTATGCTTCTCCTTGATGAGATTCTCCCTCATAGAACTTCGTGGAATGCACAACTGATTCCCTCTGAATAGCATATCATCCTGGATGATGAAATCCAACCATTTTGTCCTGTCTAGAGTAACAGGTTCTGCACAAGCTTTCCAAGCTTCACCAAAATCAAGATCCTCTAGATATAAATTCTTGAGTTCCTTGAACCCAACCACTTCAATCTGCATTTCTGTCAGCAATAGTTGCCTTCTGCTAAGAGCATCTGCAACCCTATTAGACTTTCCACTCCCGTGTTTCAAAACAAATGTATAACTCTGCAAAAACTCAACCCATTTCAAATGCCTTTGATTCAATTTTCCTTGACTATTCAAATATTGCAAAGCTTGATGATCAGTATACAAAACAAACTCTTTAGGAAGCAGATAATGTCTCCACTTCTTTAATGCCTGAACTATAGCATAAAATTCTTGATCATAAATAGAATATTTCTTCTTGGCATCATTTAACTTCTCACTGAAATAAGCAACTGGGTTACCTTCTTGGCTCATAACAGCTCCCATTGCAGTACCACTAGCATCACAATCTACTTGAAACACCTTATTAAAATCTGAAAGTGCTAAAATGGGTTGTTCTGTAACTTTTTATTTCAACAACTGAAAACTATTTTCTGCCCCATTAGTCCACTTAAACTCTTTTCTATCCCCTCTCATTGTTTCAGTCAAGGGTCCACAAATACTGCTAAAATTTCTGATAAACTTTCTGTAAAAGCTAGCTAGACCATGAAAAGATCTTACCTCAGTAGCACTCCTTGGAGTAGGCCATTCAAGGATAGGCTGTACCTTCTCTAGGTCCATTTTTAGACCTTCTGCTAAAACTAAAAATCTCAAATACACTAACTCTTTCTTCACAAAACTGCACTTCTTCAAATTAATCAACAATTTCTCTTCTCTCAACTTCTCAAATACCATACAAATATGCATCATATGCTCATCCAATGTCTTACTAAAGATTAAAATATCATCTAGGTAAACAATGACAAACTTACCCAGAAATTCTTTCAGAACCTCGTTCATGAGCCGCATGAAAGTGCTCGGTGCATTGGTTAGCCCAAAAAGCATGACTAACCACTCATACAGTCTTTCCTTTGTCTTGAAGGCAGTCTTCAATTCATCTCTTTCTCTGATCCGAATCTGATGATATCCACTCTTCAGATCTATCTTTGAGAAATACACAGCTCCACTCAAACAGTCTATAATATCATCCATTCGTGGCAATGGAAACCTGTACTTGATTGTGATCTTGTTTATTGCTCTAGAATCTGTACACATCTTCCATTCTCCATTCTTCTTTGGTGCTAATACTGCTGGTACAGCACAGGGACTCAGACTCTCACGGATCAATCCTTTCTGTAACAGTTCGTATACTTGTCTGTTCAACTCCTCACTTTCTGCAGGTGTCATTCTGTGTGCTGCCTTATTCGGCAAACTCGCTCCTGGGATCAAGTCCATCTGATGACTGATCTTCTTGACTGGTGGTAATCCATCAGACACGTTATTGGATACAATATCCTGAAACTCATTCAACAAATCTGCAACTTCTACAGGAACATCTTCTACTTCCTCTTTACCAGCTTTTGGAATTAAAGTAAAACATACATGCTCATGCCTCATACCATCTAGAAAATTTTTTCCATCAACAAAAGTTATCCTTGCATTACCACATACCTTTTTTTCAGTCTCCTTCAATGGTTTTAGCTTATGTCGCACTCCATCCTTTGTCAGGGAATAGGTATTCACACGACCATTATGTACAGGACATCTGTCAAACTGCCATGGTCTACCCAACAACATATGATATGCATCCATAGATATGATATCACACAATACCTCATCTTGGTATCCGCCAATCTTCAACTTCATCAGGCATTGTTCATTGACCATGACCTTGTGGTCATCCTGTACCCAGGCAATCCGATATGGATGTGGGTGTTTCTGTCTCTTGAGCTTCAACTTTGTCACCATCTCTTCTAACACCAAATTGTCAGTGCTTCCACTATCAATAATCACATTACAACATTTACCTTCACACTTGCACCTGGTGCGGAACAGGCTCCTCCTTTGCTCAGGTTCATTCTCACCACTCAACAGGACTCTTCTGTTAATCAACGTTTCTCCTCTTTCAGCATCTTCAGAATTTGATGATCTGGCATCTTCATCTACATGTGCAACTCTGGCCTGGCCTTCATTTCTCCTGTCTGTTCTGCCTTGGCGCTGAGGACATTCAAATGCCCTATGACCTTCTTCTCCACAGTGAAAACATGTTCCACGGAAGCCACCTCTTCCAGATCCTTGTCCTCTTCCTTTTCCTCTCTGATCTCTATTATTCTGATCCTGGAAGCGATTGGAATTATTTCCTCGCTGATTCTGACTACTACTGGCCTCATCCTTCTTTTTCGGATCCTCATTTCGGCCAGCATATGACAGTCCACTAGATCGTCCACCGCGACCTCTTCCGTTTTGTCTGCTCTCAAACTTCTTGTTCAACTTTTCCTCTACTTTTAGGGCAAACTGGTATGCCTCTTCAATACTGTTCATTCGAACCAGATTCAGCTCCTCCTGAATGCTTGGCCTTAACCCATTAAGGTATCGGGCAACTTTCTCCTTATCAGCTTCTGCGTGGCCTGTTCTGATGAGAAGTCGATAGAACTCCTCTGTATACTCCTGAACAGATCTTCCTGCTTGCTTCAAACTCTGCATTTTTTTCAGTAGGTCAAGCTCATAATCAACAGGAATGAACTGCCATTTCAATTTATCCACCATCCGATCCCATCTCGTGATTTTCTCCTTTCCCCTTCTATTTCGCTCCAACTGAATCTCTTGCCACCATATCTTCGCATGACCTTTTAGTCTGACTTTCACAAATTTGACCCTATCAGGATCCTCAACATCTTCATACTCAAAATATTCCTCACATTCGTTGATCCAGTCGATCAATTCTTCTGGGTTAAGATTTCCAGAAAATGTAGGAACCTCAATCTTAGGTCTTTTCCCAATCTTAGAAATGGCCCGAAAAAGTCTTTCTTCCTCCTGGTTCACAATTTCGACTTCTCCTTCTTGATATTCTTCTTCGGCTTCATCCTCGCTTTCATCTCTGACATTAAGATTCATTCCTTTGTGAATCTCTTCTTGCAATGCTCGCACTTGTCTCTGCAGCTCTCTAACCTCAGGTGTTACAACACCAGCTCTTCCGCCACGTTCCCTTCATGGAGGCATTTTCGCGATGCGCGCTGAAACCCTAGCCACGGTCCTGGTGCAAACTGCCTCACGGTCGGCGATCTGTTTACACACTCAAGAACTCCTGCTCTGATACCACCTGATGAAGGGTGCTCCCCTTAATACCCCCCTTAATACCACAAACACATAACAGAAATAGAGAAACAACAACAATATGCAAGAACAGAAAATTGGCTTCTTATTATCTCCACAAATGTGGAATTACAAACTTTCAAAATTACAATATGCAAAGCCACATGGGCATTCCCTTACAATATTCTGTAGGACAAAGCCTCGAGCTATTACCCAGATCTACTACCCAGAACTATTCTGAACTGCCTAAGACAATAATACAGCCTTCCTTATATAGGCAATTTTCCACCGCCTGGAAGGTTCCAGAATTTTAGCCAATAAGGCCGACGAAACTTAGAATTATTTTATTTTACATTTTATTACATCATAGTCATCTCAAGATAACCTTTGAAACCCGAACAAAAATTTTGAAGAAAATTATTTTTCGCCATTTCGGGTGGCCCAACTTCCGAAGACCATAAGTCATCACCAGTTGACCCGATCGGCTATTATAACCCCATTTCGGAAATGCCACGAAGCGCTCTACAGGCTTGACTGGCGCAAGCACCTGTCGCCCAAATTTTTGACCTCATCCGGGGCCTCTAAAGCCTTCAAAACTGAGTTCAAAGTTTCTGTACCCTGCTGCCAATACCGAAAATCTTCAATATCTTCCAATATACACTTGATCTGGCAATGAAACTTTACTGGCAGGCTTATATGACCAAAATGAACCTCCAAGAAAGAAATCAGATCATTCTGAGCACATACAAAAATTACCAAAAATAGTAACTTTTCATAAATAGCAGCTCTGCACAAAATAGCCCTTATTGAATATAAAAAAAATAGAAATATTTTTGGGCGATGCAAGATTGCTCTTACACCCAGGATGCTCCTGCATCAATATGAATAAAAGTGACAAATTTCAAAGAGCTCAACAACCTTAGAATCTATCTAATAACTAAAATTAAGTGCCAACTAACATCATCTAGATGTTGCTCAATCAATAGAGCCACCACCTTTTGTGAATCAAATTCACAAATAACCATTTTTTCAAATAAGAAAACAACTTTTCTCTACAACATACAAAATGTTGAGAACCTCCATGTAATTATTTGTATGATGACCCTTATAAATTAACAAATGAATTGAACATCTCTAGAGCTATCAAATCCTACTCGACCAATACTAGCATGACTAGGGTCCCCAGGAGAAGAACCATCAATATTAATTTTCATGTACTTTTCATATTTTTTACTTGATTAGTGGAGAAAGGGTCTTGATCCTACAATACAAAATAATTCAAGAAATCATAAATAAAATTTGACAAAGAGGCATGCAAGACATCACAAAAACTAAGGCACTCAAGCATGCCAATACACAAAACATCAATGAACAAAAACAAGAAAAAATGAAACAACATTGGAATGTAAAAATACTAAGTTTGATCATATTCTAGTTTCCAATCAATTTGCGGAGCATGTTTTCCTAGTCTTCTTTCATTTGGGTCATCTTTCCTTTGTGTTTGTTGAGTTCATCTTGTTTTGAGTCCTTGTCCATGTTTATTTATTTATTGATTTTGGAAAGGTCCAATGTAGTCCCCATAACATCCTTCTCCATTATATTGTTAATGATAGAAATCATATTTCAAAGGGACAATTCCATACTTTTCTTTTTTCACAGCCACTAATGGCATCAATCGTGATTTCCATTTCATTCATTGTTTATTTCAAGATTATCTAATTGACTTCTAATATAAAGTTGCAAGTCCTCCTTTCCACTCTTACTTGTGCCAACCTTATTACCCTTTTCATCCAAACCTTTATTCTTGCCCACAAAAGAAAGAATTAAGCATTAATTATCCTTTTGGTTTCATTCATCTTCATCCTCTTATGAATCCTCATTTCTTCTTTGTTCTTATTTTCTTTATACAACTCTTCCTCAACCTCACACAACTATTCACCTTCATCCCACACTTGTAAAAATTTCTCATGGTCCTCAAAAGTGTTTTCATCCTTAGACAAACCTTTAGTATTGTGAGGGTGAAAATACTTTCCCTCATCAACCTCACCTTCCTTATCAATAATTGAAGAATTTTTTAATCTTTTGAATCTAATAGAGTTAGTGGTAGACACTTTTCCAAGAATAATAGATCTATGACCTATAGAAGGAATCAATCTGATTTGAAACACCCAGAAAAAAATTGTTCACCTTCATCATGGAAAATAATAATAATGCCCTCCTCTTCCTTGAAAGAGGAAAAATTATTCCTCATCCTTTAGCTAGATTTTACAAGAACATGGACATTCATCTTGCTAGGAGTAATGTCTAAATAATTGAAATACTCACTTTCCTAGAGAAATTTGGTAGAGGAAATAGGAGATAATTGACTACCTTTAAGGGTATATCATTTCCAACCTATTTAGATTATTGAGGAGGAGGCCTCTAATATAACTAGAGGTGATCCCAGAATAATGGGTTACAATCTCACCCATGAACAACAAAAGAAGTTGCTCAAATATTTTTTTATGTAGGAGCATCTAGTGGTGTTAGGGAAATCCCACATCACTCGAAAATATGTCTTTGATACTGGTTTTTGTTTGATATTTTTAATTTTCTAGATACCCATACAAGAAAATTAGAAATTACAACTCTCAGATTATCATTGGTGGATTTTTGGGAAAACCTACAATATTTAGTGAGTTTTAATTTGAAGGTGCATGGAGACAAAAAATTAAGGATATTGGCATATGATGTTTTGGAGTACTAGGAATCACTTAAGGGTTGTGATTTATGGAAAAAATTATGTTAGAGTGATCACATGTTGTGGAGATTGCCACCAGAGTCTCAGTTATAAAAAATGACTAAGTACAGAATTAGGATGATATGGTATAGTGGCACAATTTTGGTTAGCGATGAAGATATATAGGGTATTATGGCTTGCGAAGTTAACTCTAGGTATTTTGGGATACTCACATGCTTCAATTAAGATCGCATAAGTTTTGGTTACCATATTTGTGAGATACAGTGTTCGGAAGATATGTGAAGGCAGTAAAACAATGTAACAGGGTATATAAGTAGTTGCAAAGATTAAGGAAAGAAAAGTAACTATGGTAATGTGCTAAGAGAGGTGAATAAAGCATATTGCCAACACTTTGGTATTGTAAGAGCACCGACTCCATAGAGAACATTTGTATAAGTTATTATTACATTTGCATTATAATTGTGAAGCCGACTAGAAGGCTGATTTTGTATAAGTATGGAGTGTTTTTGTAAATGCGAAGTATGGTATGGTAATAATGACAAAGTAAGTTTGTGAATAGAAGAGAAGAGATCAGATCTGAGATCAGTAAGAGGTCAAGCTTCAATTGGAACTATCTAAGCAAGACAAGTGTTTGTATTATTCCCCTTTTGAGAACTATTTTGAGACAAGTATTTGTTGTAAGAGCAATGTGCACACCACCTCTAACCAGGTGTTTTTGTATACCCCTAACATGGTTTTATATTCCTCTAAGAAGGAAATGTACTATGTAATAATCATCTAACGGGGCTAGATCTCCTAACAGGGATATTATACTTTAGTACATATTTCTGGGTACCATCCCCACCCGGGTTTTCTCTTTGGCTAGGGTTTCCTCGAGAACAAATCATGGTGTAATGAATGTGCTATGCTTGTATGCTCTTTTCATTTCTGCATTACTTTGGATTGTTTATAATTGTTTAAAGTTGAAAAGAATAAAATTTTGTAATATTGATTCACCCCCTCTCAGTATTACCTAATCCTAACAAAGGAAATCTTGAAAATGAAAAATTAAGCATGTTGGTGAAAGAATCAGGTCAAAATCATTAACCGTGTGAAAATTGTTAAGGTTTTAATTTTTTGAAAACCCATCAAAAAATATTTTTAGTCTAGTTTAAGGAAATAAATAGTTTTGTAGGGCCTTAGAAATGTGGGGATGTGAAGGGCTACCCATTTGGGCCATAGTTCACTCAAAGAGATTTATAGAGCTTCAAACAATGCATCAATCAAATGTCTGAATTATGACTATGTCACCCTAAAGTTGGACATTTTTTTTAGGAATTTAACTAGTTTTAGATATTGTTTAGATTTGAATTTTAAATTCCCTATTTTGGCACCCAACTACCAAAATTTCAAAATTCAAATTTTAATGTTGGTTGTAAACTAAAAATAGTTTATTTTTGGGGTCCATCTTCAATGTTGGAAGGCAGTATTAGGTAGAAGACAAGTTGGATTATGGAAAAAGGGTATCTATATCTTGTGTAAGTTGTATATTTTTGTAGGCTACAAGGAATGTATGGATTTTCTATCTTATAATCATATTGTAATAGGAATTTATTATATCTCGTTAATTGAGGAAGGGTTATTTTATTTCATTCAATTGCGTCATTCTATTTCTCTAGCTTCCTTCCCTTATCAAGTGGTATTAGAGTGGGTTGTTCCTGAGTGTGTGGACAAAGCATCGAGTATGAGGAAGTTTTCACCAAGAATGGTGGTTGTGGAATCAAGGTAAAGATTCCTCCAATAGTGATGTGTGGTATGCGCGGTGGTAAAAAGTTGGTGGAAGGAATAGTTTGGCCATCTTGAAGATAGGAAAGAGACCTAGGATTGAAGTTTCTTTCTACTCTATGAAACTAAACTCAAAAGAGCTTATCAATTGGATAAATGAGATGGAGGAATATTTTGAGTATGAGGAGGTAGAGGACCTCGACCGGTTCAAATTTTCTACAATAAAGTTGAAGGATCATGCTATTATTTGGTGGAAGGAGGTCCAGTGAGAAATAAATAGGACAAGAAAGAGAAATATCACCAAGTGGGATAAGATGGTGGCTAAGCTAAAGATGTAATTCATTCCAATAGACTACGAGATGGATTTGTTGAAGAAGTTGCAAGGATTGAGGAAAAGGAGTGCAAGTATTTTAAGGAGCACATAGAGGATTTTTATAAAATGATTATTAGAATAGGCCATGTAGAGGTCAACAAAGAGAAGGTTACATGTTAACTTAATGGGTTTTAAGGTCAAGTATTCAAGAGGAGATAAGCCTTTCCAGAATGACCAATATTGATGACACCTAAATTAGCTTTCTTTGAAGGTGGAAGAGAATTTGAACAAGAGATTGGAAGGAAAGAAACGATGATGAAGACAAGGAGGAAGGGGTAGTGGAAGATCCATTGGAAATTAAAATGAGGACCAAAGGAACAATGAAAAATATGGTTACAAGCTGAAACTAGATGATCGATGGTTTCAACTACTCGTGTGATTAAAACAATGGAGAAAAAATAGGAAGAGGAAGAGAAAGACCTAAGTAGGGATCCGAGAGAGGTGGTTTTAAAGGAATGTGTTTCTAGTGTCGTTAGAAAAGGCACTGAGCTTATAAATGTCCATAATGCTAAGGAAGGACAGATAGAAAAACTAAATCACATGCACGAGTTACACATGTAGATGAAAAAGATCAATTACAGCACTCAGATGATGCAAATAGGAGAGAAACCCTTGTTGTCAAGAGGACCCTATGAAATGAGCAGAAGGAATAAGGTGAGAGAAAGAGTCTATTTTGCACTAAATGAAAGTGTAAGGATAAGTGTTGTGATATGATTATTGATAGTGAAAGCATAATATTGTGTTAAAAGAAATGGTCATAAAATTAAAGTTGAAGAGGGAGAGGCATCCACATTCATATTGGATTTCTTGGTTGCAGAATGACCATAAAACTTTTGGTCAATAAGAAATTCTTGGTGAAATTCAAGATTGGTCGTTATCATGATGAGGTACACTATGACATCATACCCATGGATGCATGCCATATGCTCTTAGGGAGGCTGTGGTAGTTCAATAGATGTTCTATACATGATTGTCATGAAAAAACCTATTCCTTGAAAAAGGATGAAGCTCTCCATAAGTTAAAACCCCTATTGAAGGAAGAAGAAAAGGTATGCAATAGTGCTAGGTATGTTTTGTTCAAGGAATAAAATTTTTGGAAGGCTTGAAACATGAACACATGTGTTATGCTTTAATTCCAAGATTTGATAAAGAAGATAGTAGGGAAGTGCATGTAGACTTTTTAGGTCTTTAGAATGAGTTTTAGGACATTATGTTTGATAATGTAATAGAGGGATTACCACTAGTAAGAAATATTAGTCATCAGATATACTTAATCCCTAGAGCCAGTTTTCCAAATAAGGTAGCTCATAAGATGACCCCTGCTAAGAATGAGAAGTTGAATTGACAAGTTCAAGAATTGTTGGGAAAAGGATTAATGAAAGAGATATTGAGTACATGTTTGATACCTATAGTACTAGCACCGAAGAAGTATGAGAAACTTGGAGGATGTGAAAAAAATCTAGGTCCATAAACAAGATAATAATCAAATATAGATTTCCCCTTCCAAGGATGGATGACCTTATGGACTTCTTGAGTGAACCATAATTTTTTATTTGGATAGACCTCAAGAGTGGGTATCACAAAATTTGGATCAAAGTGGGTGATGAATGGAAGACTTACTTTAAGACCAAATAAGGATTGTATGAATGTTTTTTAATGCCTTTTAGGATACCAATGCACTGAACACATTCATGTGACTCATGAACGACCTATACTAAAGGAATTTTGGGCAAGTTTTTTATTGTGTATTTATATGAAAATTTGATTTTTAGTAAGACGCTAGATGATAACTTAATTCATATTCATAGAGTCTATTAGAATCTAAGAGAGGAGAAACTATTGATTAACTTCATTAAGTTTACTTTTGTAAAAAATTGAACTAGTGTACTTGGGTTTTGTTGTATCACTAGATAGTGTTAAAAATGGACCTAGAGAAGGTGGAGATCATTCTAGAATGGTCTAACCCAAGAGCTACAACTACGGTGAGGTATTTTCATGGTTTAGCTAGTTTTCAGAAAAATTTCATTAGAAACTTCACTAGTATTTGTTCACTATTGGCTAGGATAATTAGAGGGGATAGAAAGGAGTTCAAATGGACTGTTGGAGAAGTAAAAAAAATTTACATGTTGAAGAAGAGGGTGATAGAGAAACAAATTTTATATATCCTTGATTTTAATAAGGTCTTTTAGGTGGACCGTGATACTAGTGGTAATTTCATTGGAGCTGTTATGAGTCAAGAAGGTAAGCCCATTGCATATTTTAGTGAAAAGTTAAATGATTCAAAGAAAAAGTATTATGTTTATGATAACGAACTCTATACAATATTTCAGGAATTGAAGAAATGGATTCATTATTTGTTTCCAAAATAATTTATTTTGTATACTAATCTTCAGGCATTACAATACTTGAATGGCTAGGGTAAACTGAATCAGAGGCATTTGAAATGGGTAGATATTTTTTTAGAGCTATACCTTTATTTTAAAGCATATAAATTGGAGGTCTAGAAAAGTTGTATATTCCTTGAGTAGGAGGCAAACCTTATTGAAAGAAAGGTAGATTGAAGTGTTAGGGTTCAATAAACTCAAGAACTTGTACCCTGAAGATCCTAATTTCGCAAAGGCTTGGAAGGCTTACAAGGAACATGTTTCTTTGGACATGATGAGATGGTTACATTACATGATCCAAGATGGTATGTTGTTTAGGGGAAGCCAGTTGTGCATTCTAAGGAGTTACATGAGAGATAATTTGATCAAATCCAAACACAATGGAGGGATGAAAAGATTATTTAGTTTGGATAAGATCATTTCCACCACAATTGTCAAAATATGTGAATATATTTGTATAGAGTTTCCAATTTTTTCAGATGGATAAACGAGTCAGTCAGAATACAAGAATTTATTGACCATTACCTATGCCATAAAGGCCCTGGGAAGTATAAGTATGGATTTAATTCTTTGTTTACAAAGGACATAGAGAGGAAATGATGTAGTATTTCTAGTAGTTGATATGTTTTATAAGATGACACATACATTTCTTTCTAGTAGACCCATGATTTTTTCAATTTTTTGATTTATTCTTTAGAGAGAAGGTAAGGCTACATGGTCTACAAAAGTGTATAGTTTCAGATCATGATACCAATTTTGTTGGATAATTTTGGAGGACCCTATGGAAGAAATTTAAGGAGTTGAATTTCAATTTTGCACACCGCCTACAAATTGATGGGTAGACTAAAGTAGTTAATAAGAATCTGGGTGACCTACTGAGATTCTTAGTATTAGATAAACCTAAGGGATGGGACTTGATCTTACCAAAGGGAGACTTTTTTTACAATAGTATTGTCAACTAGAGCACTAGTAGATCACCATTCCAAATTATATATGGATGAATTCCAAGGACCACACATAAATTGAGGAACATGGACCAAGGAAGTAGGACAAGTGTTGAAGCTGAAGACTTTGTAGAGAACATCAAGATTCTACATGATGAAGTGTGAGATCACATCAAAATGATGAATCTATAATATAAGGCTAAGGAATATCAAAAGAGGAGGCATAAGGAGTTCCAAGTTGCCAATGAGCTTATGGTGTATTTAAGAAAATAAAGGTTTCTAGTGGGAACATATAACAAGATGCAGGTGAAGAAGTTAAGTCCATCCAAGATTATGAAGAAGCATGATTTACGGAATGCATATGAGATAAAGTTTCTAGATGGGATCAATATTTCCCTTTTGTTCAACAGTTTAAATCTAACAAAATATTAGGAAGGTGGAACATAGGAGGAACCTATACTAGAATAATCAAGCATCACGATACCTCCTTTAGAGAAGGAAGAGGTTAAAGAAAACTTGGATAGTCACATGGGAAGGAGTGATAGAAACAAGAAGTATGAGAAATATCTATTTAAGTGGAAAGGAAGGCCTGTGGAAGACTCTTCCTGGCTGTCCAAACTAGAGGTTGACCATTTGGATTTTCCTTAATCAGCTGAGACATGATAGGGTCACTTCTCAAATTACCTTGGGTGTCTGATATAGGAGCATCCAATGGTATTAGGGAGATCCTTCATCACCCCAAATGTCCCTTTGATTACATTTTTTTTTCAATATTTTTACATTTCTCGATACTCGTTTGGGCAAATTAGAAATTCCAACTCTTAGATTTCCACTAGTGCATTTTTAAGAAAACCTGTTATTTTTAGTAAGGTTTAATTTGAAAAAAGATGCAGATAGGAATTTAAGCAACACTTGAAAATGGAAAATTAATCATGGTTGAAAAAGAATTAGGTCATAATAATTCACCATTTGAAAGTTATTAAGGTTTTATGTTTCCAAAAACCTACCAAAATATTTTCTGAATAAGGTTTGAGGTACTGAATGATCCTATAGGGTCTTGAAAATGTGGGGTAGATAAAGCTAATCCATACGGTTGTAGTTCACTTAGAGATATTTATGACACTTCAAACAACACATCAATTAGATGCCTCAATCAAAAGTTATGCCTCCCAAAAGTTGGATAATTTTTTGGGGAATTTTATTATTTTTGGATCTAGCTCAGATTTGAATGTCAAATTCCCTATTTTGGCACCCAACCCCCAAAATTTTAAAATTTGAATTTGGATTTTGTCTCTAAATGGAAAATAGGTTATTTTCAAGCCCATTTTGAAGGTTGGAAGGCACTATTGGGTGGAAGACATGTTGGATTGTGGGAAAAGGGTTTCCAAAGATTGTGTAATTTGTAAAGCATTGTATCTTGTGAGGAATGTATGTAGTTTTTTTTTATCCTATAATCGTATTGTAATTGTAATTTCTTATAATCAGATAATAGAGAACATGTTCTTTTTTCCTTTCAACTGTGTCCTATTTTGTTGGTTTTGTTCCCTTATAAGTTTTTTGGAAAACAAATTTTTTTAAACAAGTATGTTGGAGTAAAGGCCTTTTTCACCATTTTCTCATAATTGTAGGCCTTAATTCAAAATCCCTAGTTCGAACAAAGGTCTTACCAAGAAGGCCTTGGAATGAAGGCCCATGGTAGTGATGTTATGTAAATACTTTTGGATGGTTTATTTGAAGACACCTTCAAGGGAACCCTTTTTAATCTCCTTGGTTTTTGGAAAAATTGAAGCTTAATCTAGAGAGTGAAGCTATCATTTTCATGTAATAGAAAAAAGGTTTTAGGAAAAACATGGGAGGTGATTTTTTTTATTAAGGAAGCTTGTGTACATGCTATAATAATTTCCACTTTAACTAGATCATCTACCAGGTGCACAAAATTGTTCCTTTCTTGTTATAAATAGCATATATGTTCTATAATACTCAAAGTTATTTTTCTTCTTGTTCAAATCAGTATAATTTAGACAAGTGTTGTATCCTTAAATTCATCATATTTATTTAATTAGAATGAAGCCCTACATAAATGACTTAGAAAACCTATATATATTGTATTCTTAAATACATTTTAGCTTCCATGTGTCTTTAAATTTATTAGAATAATCTCTATGGTTAGAAAAAACATTATCTTTAGGAGTCATTAGTCATCTAATATGTTCATATTGTACTATTATATAGTTATGTCTAATATAAAATTTACTCTTTGTAAATACCTTGAAGATTATTTGAGGTATTTATGGGATGGTGGAATCCCTTATGATCATATCTTTCAAATATTTAGAAATTTAAATATTTATAATAGAAAATATACATAGAATATATTATATACTAAACACATCTTATACTAAAAAATGTCCCACTTATTCCCTATCGATAAATAAATTATAGTATATTTCATAAAATACTATAAAATCCAATCATACCCACATAGATCTAGGCACATTTTTTTAGTGATATATAATTATGTGTATTATGTCATATATAAAATTAAAGTATTGTATTGGTTAAGTCTTACATGTTTAGGTATTAAATAGACTAGCAACCTGAAAAAATTGAATATTTTACAAACTAAGATAAATTTGATCATTTTGTCTAGACAATCTATCAACTAGGATATTATGAATATAATTAGATTTTCTCAAACTATTTTAAATTAATTATACATCATCCCAAGCTTAATCAATCCTCAATTATATATACTTTTGTGTATTTTCATAAGTTAATCCTTATGACATCCTCAAGTCACTAATATGGCTAGTAGCCATCGAATATAAACTCAAAGGATACTTCCATGGAAATGTTTAGTGTGGAAACTGGGCCCTCTTAGAAAACACATTTCGTTAGCATGTTATAATTGCTATAACTTTAAGTAACTATTTAAGCTAGAGACAATAAGTATGATGTATATGTATGCACATTAAGATATAATGATAAAAACATGGTTAAACCAACCTTTCAAGAAATACCATGACCCCTCTTAAAAAAATGATCAATTCTTAAAATGCAGATGTTGTAACATGTCCATATTATTGAAAAGAAATTACTATATAATATTATTCTCACACCAGTCTATGAAATACGTTATGTATAAATATTAAATTATTCTTAAAATTATAAGAAAATAATTCAAAAGTTAATCTAACATAAAATAGTGATTTACATGTGAAAAATACTTTTGAAAAATCTAACCATATACTCCAAAGATAATTTAGTTAATTTAATGGTTACAACATACTTCTAGATTCTAATCCTTTAGATAAGTTTCCCCAAGAAGACATCTAGAGAAATTTTAACTATTGATACTTTGAGTCACCCTTGTTTTGCTACTCCTTTTTACTAATCTTAGAGATTCTAGTCAGTAATTTGGGTTAGTTGTGCTTCTATGTTGTGATTTCCCCTTGTTTGTCCTTTACTCAAGTAGCCAAATAAAAATATCCAAAAATAAGCTAAACCTATGGAACTTTTAAGCATTCTGTCTTGTAAAGTGGCCAAATAGGTATTCCGATTTTAAGGCTTGGTGAAAATTTGATGAAAGTTTGTCAAGTTATGGTCATTCAAAACTTCTCTAAGTATCAATAACCTTGTCATCCACAAATGTGATTAATGGAACAATTGAAACCATTGACAAAGTCTTTGTTTCTTATTCAATGCTCAATTCTTCATAGGAAGTTGGAAAGAAAATAAACGCTGACTATGTTTTTAATCAAGGGTTCTAACTTGGTTAAGTGGAACCACTAAGAGTCTTGATTTGGTTTCAAACTCCCATTTCATCTCTTATCATATTGGGAGAATTGAAAGAATGATGGGATAGAGGAATAAAGATCATAAGGAAGATATTGGAGCTATCAATTGTTTTTAGAATGATAGGAAGCTCCAAAAAGGTCTCAAGTTCCTATGGAGCTCTCAACCCTTAATTGAAGAAGGAAAATAAGAGTAGAAGCACCTACAAATAAAAATAAATAAAAGAAAATGCATACAAATAAAATGTGTTTCTTTCCAATTGTTTCTAAAATTTTATATCTGAGCTTGTTGATGAGCTCCTTACTTAACTATTTTTCTATTTTTGCATCTATAAGTTCTTTCTAGTATCTCTAACATAAGATTTTTAATAAGATATAAATCTATTAAGATAAATATTGCTTATAAAATTTATTTATTTATTTATTTAGAGAGAGAGAGAGAGAGAGAGAGAGAGAGAGAGAGAGAGAGATTTAAATTTGAAAAATTGATATTTAATATAATATCTACCTAATGTAATGTGAATTCACAATATTCTAATTAGTAAAATACATAAAGTTTTCTCATATAGAATAGTTTTCAATCAAGTTAATAATATATTTTTTAGTAATAACTATCTTATTTTTAAAACATTTATCATAAACTCACTAAATAAATTATTTAAGTTTTGGTAACAAAACTAGTAATTTCTTAAAATAGTTTCATTTTTTTAATGTATATAAATTCACAAATTTTTCCAAGGAAAATAAACTTCCATCATAAAAAATGTAATTAGTGGAGAATTACCAAAAAATTATAGAGATTTCTAGCAATATAAATGAGGTGACTAGGAAACTTAATAGTTTTTAATAAAAGTGAAATATGTCTTGTATATTAACACTCCTTATAGAAGTAAATCAACATGTCAAAATCAATATATCAATTATTTATATAAAACATCCACTCGTACCATAAACAACTAATAATTTTTTTTATTGGAAATATACATATATTAATGTAAAATAAATATTACAATAGAACGTTTTTCAAGAGAGTAATCTTGAAAGAGAAAATTGAGATTAAGAATTTATGTAAAAAGGTGTTACATATGAAGAAAATCAACAAAATTTTGATTCAAAACAATTATAGAATGCAAATTACACACATCATTTTTCTCCAAGAATATCAAGAACAAACTCCAACACCATTCAATATATTAATTAAAACTCATATTTTATGTAAATAAATGATATATTAAAATAAAAAAACATGTTTCCTACCATAAACAACCAATACATTAACCCCAACATTAATCAATTATTTATATAAAACCCTAACCCCTACCATAACCAACCAGTACATTGTGATGCAAGAGCATCTTGGGTTCTTGGCAATCCTGTGTCACCAAAAACATATTTGAGTTTGTCTATGTTGTGCAGTTCCTGCTTTGACTGAGTTGGCTTGGTAGTTGGTCAGTTTCCTTTGGTTACCAAGTATGGTTGGTTATCTCCTAGGCGGTCGGTTGTTTCACTGGCACTCGATGATGCTTGTTTGTTGCTCGGTTGGCCTTGCTTATTGAGTAGTTTATTTTGAGTCCTATTGAGGCCGACTTATGCATTGATTATGGGTCACAAATTTCATGCTAGTATCCATCATTGTTAAGTGTGTGGTCCCAAATGAACCGTTCCTTTTGTTGATTGTGGATTTGAAGGCTGACTCAGTTCGGTAGCCACTTGTATAAGTATAGATGTTTGGTTAGAGTTTTGGGGAGTCAATTTTGATAGAAGATAGAAGATAAGAGAATTAAGATTGTTGGCAGATCCTTGCATGTTTGAGGACTTATGTAATTCATTGTATTATCAGGCCGTAACTGGGAAGGCCTTACAGCCTGGCATGTGTGAATCAATTTGAATGAATAATAAAGAAGATCTACATTCTCTCTCTCACTGTTCTTGTTGTTGTTGCTTCCGTGTGGTGTTGAGCAGGTTGGATCTTTAGGGTGTGCCATTGTTTGGCCTATTTGGTCCCTGTCCTTGCATTGGGTGGTATCAGAGCGAGGTTAGATTTGGATCTAGGTTTGCAGATCTAGGTTTGTAGGTTTGTTCTTGTGAAGCCCTAGTTGAATTATTGTGGGGTGGCAGATTGCGATCTGACCTGCAATTGCAAAGGGTTTTCAAGATGGTTCATGGGAGGTGAGAAGCAGATCTAGGATTGGCAGGCATGTTGAGACAACTTGCTACTAGATTAGAAGTTGTGGAAACAGCCCAGAGAAGAGGTAGACATCTTGAAGATATTAGTGATGATGAAGTTGAAGTGGAACAAGGTGAAGCAGAACCTGCACCTATGATGGATTAGGATGAGGAAAGCTTCTCCAAGGAATTGACAAGTTTGAAGTCGAAACCACATTTCAATCCTCCTGAATATAGTGGGAAATTGGATTCTAATGAATTGATAGATTGGATCACTGAAATGGAAAAGTATTTTGAGTATGAAAATGTATCTAAGGAGAAGAAGGTGAAAATTGCAGGCACAAAGTTGAAAGGTCATGCATCCTTGTGGTGGGAACATCTACAATTGGATTGCAAAAAGAAAGTCAAAGACAAAATCAAGGTATGGAATAAAATGGTGAATAAATTGAAAGGAAATTTCTTACCTTGTGATTATCACATTAACCTAGTTAGGCGAATGCAAAGTCTAAGGTAGAAAGATAGCTCAGTAAAAGAGTATACCGAGGAATTCTATAGATTATATATCAGATCTAGATATGATAAGGATGATGTGGAAAGAATTGCTAGATACCTGAATGGTTTGAGAGTTTCCATCCAAGAGGAAATCAGTTTGGTCAAATTGGAGAACATTGAAGAGGCTTATCAATTTGCATTGAAAGCTAAGGAGATATTGAACAAGAGACATGAATAGAGATAAAGAGGTCGAGGTGGTAGACTCCCTAGAGGAAGAGGTAGATCTTATGGTGAAAATGGTAGATCTAAACCTAAAAAGATAACACTGGATAAAGAAAAGACCGAGTGGAAAGGTGAAAGTTCATCTAGAGGCCGAGGTAGTAACTACTGAGGTGGTTATATTAGAGGTAATTTCTGAGGAACTTGTTACAATTGTGTAGAGGAAGGACATAGATCTTTTGAATGCACACATGCTAGTAAGAAGGCTGGTAGCAGTAGAAATGCTTTGGTGCAAGAAGAGTCACCAAATGAACCTGACAAGAAAAATAACTTGATGGTAAGGAGAGCACTATGGAATGAAATTAAAAAGGAAGATCCAGTAAGGAAAAGTTTGTTTAAGACCAGATGTAGAGTTTCTGAAAAAGTTTGGAATGTAATCATTGACAGTGGTAGCTCAGAGAATATGGCATTTGAAGAGATGGTCACAAAGTTGTAGTTGGAAAGGTTGGAACATCTGAAGCCCTATCATATTTCATCGATCAAGGATGAGCATACACTCCTGGTAAGTGAACAATGTTATGTGAATTTGAAAATTTGAAAGTACTATGATAAGGTGTTGTGTGATATCATGCCAATGGATTGTTGTCATATTTTGTTGGGTAGAGCTTGGCAATATGACCGACATGCTATATATGATGGGAGATTGCATAAGTATACTATTGTGGCTGATGGAAAGAAACAAATCTTGTTACCTTTGATGGAAGAGCCTATTAGTAATTTTTTCACATCTTTGTAAGATTTCTTGATGGAGGGAAGAAAGTTTGTTAACGATTTAAAGAAGAATGATGTATGTTTTGCTATGATTCCTAACAAATTGAGTAAGAAAACAGATGATAGTGTTCCTGAGGATATTGATAAGTTACTCACCGAGTATAGTGATATCATTTTTGATAATGTACCTATTGGTTTTCCACCAAAAATAAGTATTGTTCATTGCATGGATCTAATCCCTCTAGCTAGTTTATTGAACAAGGCACCTCATCGGTTGACACCTACTAAGAATCAAGAATTAAACTAACAGATTCAAGAATTACTGGAGAAAGGTTTGATCAAAGAAAGTTTGAGTCCTTGTGTAGTACCTGTACTATTGGCACCTAAGAAGAATGGAGAATGGTGAATGTGTACTAATTCTAGATAAATCAATAAGAAAATATTGAAGTATAGGTTCCCTATACCAAGAATGGATGACATAATGGATAGTTTGACTGGAGCAAAGTATTTCACAAAGATTGATTTGAAAAGTGGGTATCATTAGATCATAATTAGAGAAGGTGATGAGTGGAAGACTGCTTTCAAGACAAAAGAAGGTTTGTATGAGTGGTTGGTTATGCCTTTTGGTTTAACTAATGCACCGAGTACTTTTATGAGGTTGATGAATGAAGTTTTGAAGAAATTCATGGGTAAGTTTGTGATTGTATATCTTGATGATATTCTAATATTCAGTAAGACTAGATAAGAACATTTGTTGCATGTTAGACAAGTTTTGTAGATATTGAAAGAAGAAAAGTTGCTGATAAATCTAAAAAAGTGTTCATTCATGAAAGAGGAGATTGTGTATTTGGGATTTGTAATTTCAATTGATGGTTTGATGATGGATCCTGAAAAGGTTGAAGCTATTTAAATTGTCCTACACCTGTGAATGCTAGCGAGGTAAGATCATTTCATGGTTTGGTAAGTTTTTACCGAAAGTTCATAAGGAATTTTCATTCAATTTGTAATGCTATGACTAAGACTATGAGAGGGGATAAAAGAGAATTCAAGTGGACACATGGAGCTGATAAAAGTTTTGAGACCCTAAAGCATAATGTTGTTGAATTGTTTTTTTTGGCATTGCCTGATTTCAATAAGGTATTTCAAGTGGAATGTGATGCAAGTGGTAGTGCAATTGGAGCTGTGTTGAGTCAAGAAGGTAAACCTGTTACTTTCTTTAGTGAAAAGTTGAATGATGATAGAAGGAAATATTATGTGTATGATCAAGAATTCTATGCTATTGTTGAAGCACTAAAGAAATGGAGACATTATTTAATACCGATTGAATTTGTGTTGTATACTGATCATAAGGCTTTACAATAATTGGGTAGTCAGAATAAGTTGAATCAAAAATATATGAAATGGGTTGAGTACTTGCAGAGTTATACATTTGTGATCAAACATAAAACTGGAGTCACTAACCACGTTGCTGATGCATTGAGTAGAAGAAGATCTTTGATAACCAAGATGAAAATTGAAGTTCTTGGTTTTGACGAGATGGGAGATTTGTATGAAAATGATCCTAATTTTTCTAAGCCATGGAGAAAGTGCAGAGCACCTATTCAAGATCAACCGAGTACAAAATGGGAAGAATATTTCATTCAAGAAAGTATGTTGTTTAAAGCTATTCAGTTATGTATACCGAGAGGACAAATGAGAACTAATTTGATAAAGGAGAAACATAGTAGTGGTTTGACTGGACATTTTTGTATTGATAAGACATTGAATTTTCTGAAGGATAAATACTTTTGGCCACAGTTGTACAAAGATGTTTATAAATTTGTGAAAAGATGTGGAATTTGTCAAGTTACAAAAGGAGTAATTCATAATAATGGATTATATACACCAATTGTTGTACCTAAGAAACCTTGGACTGACATCAATATGGATTTTTTTCTTGGCTTACCAAAGATAGTAAGAGATAATGATTCTATATTTGTTGTGGTAGATAGTTTTTCAAAGATGACACATTTTACACCTTGTAGAAAGACATCAAATGCAGTATGTGTAGATGATCTTTTGTTTAAGGAAATTGTCAGATTGCATGGATTACCGAGGAGTATTATCTCTAATAGAGATAATAAATTTGTTGGATACTTTTGGAAGACCCTTTGGAGAAAGTTTGGCAATGAGTTGAAATATAGTTCTACATTTCACCCACAAACCAATGGACAGACAGAGGTTGTAAACAAAAGTTTGGGAAATCTTTTAAGATGTTTAGTTAGAGACACACCTAGTAATTGGGATTCTATGTTGGCACAAGAAGAGTTTTCATACAATAATTCAGTGAATAGGAGTACTGGAAAAACACCATTTGAGATTGTGAATGGCATATAGCTAAGAGGTATATTTGATTTGAGAAATATTGCTGATAAAAGTAAAAGAAGTGTTGAAGGAGTAAAATTTGTAGAGCACATGAAGACATTGCATGAAGATGTGAAAATCAAGCTAGAAGAGAGTAATCAGAAATACAAAGACAGAGCTTATAGATCAAGGAGACATAAAAATTTTGATGTTGGTGATGAAGTGATGGTTCATTTGAAGAAAGGTCGATTTCTTGTTGGAACATATGGGAAGTTGAAGATGAAAAAGTTTGGACCTTGCAAGATTTTGAAAAAAATTGACAGTGGAAATGTATATGAGATTGAGTTACCCGATGACATGGACATATCACCGATTTTCAACATTGTTGATTTGTATGAGTATCATGAACTTGATGAAGACATGACAGTACTGATGGAGTATCCTAAGAAATAGAATGAAGAAGTTGAAGAGATTTTGGAGAAAAGAGTTAGTAAAAGGACAAGAGGTAAATAATATATGGAATATCTAGTAAAGTGAAGAATAAATCGATTGAAGATAGTTCATGGATTTCACAGTCTGAGTTGGATACATCTTGGATCATACCTACTGAATGATTCAGAGAATCACTTCTAAATAACTATAGGTGTTTGATGCAAGAGCATCTCGGGTCCTTGGAAATCCAATGTCACCAAAAACATATTTGATTTTGTCTGTGTTGCTCAATTCCTACTTTGACCAAGTTGGCTCGGTAGTTGGTCAGTTTCCTTTGTTTACCAAGAATGGTCAGTTATCTCCTAGGTGGTCAATTGTTTCAGTGGCGCTCGGTAGTGCTTGTCTATTGCTTGATCAAGCTTGCTTACCGAGTAGTTTATTTTGAGTCCTATTGAGGCTGACTTGTGCATTGATTATAGGTCATGGATTTAATATTAGTATCCATCATTGGGAATCATGTGGTCCCAGATCTGACCATTCCTTCCATTGATTTTGGATCTGAAGGCCGACTCAATTCAATAGCCTCTTGTATAAGTATAGATGTTTGGTTAGAGTTTTGGGGAGTTAGTTTTGATAGAAGATAGAAGATAGGAGAATTAAGATTGTTGACAGATCCTCACATGTTTGAGGACTTTTGTAATTCATTTTAATATCAAGCCATAATCGGGAAGGCCTTACAACCCGGCATGTATGAATCAATTTGAATGAATAATAAAGATCTGCATTCTCTCTCTCATTGTTCTTGTTGCTGTTTCTTCCCTATGTTGTTGAGAAGGCTAGATCTTTAGGGTACACCACTGTTTGGCCCCTTTCTTCCCTTTCCTTGCATCACATTGACTCTAATACCATTCAAACATGTTCTAAACAGACTCCATATAGGAAATAAACTTAATTTTCAAGTCCTGACTCTCTTTAACTTGACCTAGTTGTTCATATTCTAGGTGTAATTATGAGACCATGTGTAACGTTAGAAAAAATGAAGTTGGTACACCTCTCAATTGATTTTCCATGTTAGATGCTACCATGTCAAAATTAAAGTCGACAAGATTGCAAAGTTAATGTCCACTAAAACTCTAATAATTTCTATATCAACCATTTTTTTTAAAACTGCTAAATCTACATTTGAATTTAATTGATATCTATTTGTTAATGCTAAGGAGTCATTTTTTTTATGATCATAACTAGAAGTGAACTATTTTAATTAATCAAAGACTTTGTTAACTGTTGTTTTGGAATTCAAGGAAAGACTAAGTATAGATTTTGTAAATTGACTGTTTAAAATCGGAGGTTCTATCTCCATGGGAGACACATCTGCAAGTGTTTTTAATGCATCATAGAGTGGTGGGTAATAAAGAAGGGAACATGCACCTTGAGTAGGGCAATTTATTTTACAATAAGTGGGGAAAAAAGATCATAAGAGATGGGTGAGTGCATAGAATAGGAAAACACACAAGTATTACGCAGGAAGTGAGTGGGAGAAAGATGAAGGAAATTTGGAAGAGGACTATGCTAAACACTCTAGAAGACATCTATCTATAGAATTCATCATTTAATTCTAGGTTCCCTTCTTGTTAAATATGATTTTAAAATAATGATATAGTAGTGAATCAAATCGTTTGTTTTAAATTAATTTTGTTATTTTCTGTGAGCTATGCAAAAGTTGTTTGTCATGCATCCTTTGTTGCTCTGCTAAACTATAATTGTTTCTTCAAATTTTTGTTCCAATAAACACCCATCGACCTTAGAAGCTTGACTGGAAATGACTCAGAGTAGGAAATGTCTTCTTTCAAAACAATAGTAGTGTTTATAATTATACACAGGAAATTTGGGATTAGAAACGACTTGACCCAATTAAATATTCTTTAAGCATTCAATATCTGTGCAACTTTTCAGGGTTGACTACAACCATTTTCTCTCATTTCCCTCTTTACTTCCAAAGTCTGCCAAAACAATGACTTGAGAACAACTACGATCTCTGCATGTAGCACACTTCTACAATTCTTTCCCATTTTATAAAATGGTAGTAGCTCTGTGTCTTTTATAGGAACGAATAAGGGAATCTTATAAATTTCAAACCTTTCACAAATGTACAATGATTAAGAAGATATTTTTTAACATTTAGATGCTTTTGAATATACTCTCAAGTGCTCAGGCCATAAGAGAAATTTGAAGACCATCGATTATGGTGCTTCCCCAAACTTAAGTATTTAGCATGAATTTTTTAAACATAATTTAGGTATATTCTTATGTATGAATCTGATAGTGCTACTATACTTGTTTCTTCTATGTGTGTATGATCAATCTATACTCAATTGTGAAAGCAATTGAACACTCTAGAGTGGAGTTGTAGAAAAGGGGAGGCTTTGAGAGTCCTAATATACTGGTTCTCCTCGCCAACTAATTCCCAGTAAAAGGCTCTGATTCAAACATGAGGTCACAACTCCAATTCTATCCTAATACACATGTACTCATATAGATCACCAAGCCATGGTGTGATTTTGCTAGGGTTCAAAGAAGATGACACAAATGAAGCGATTACAAATAACATTGAAGATGCTCATCTTCCTTTTAGAGCCCCTTAATACCTACATAAAATAGAGCTTTCACCTCCTATATAAAGGAGAACACTAGAGTCCACACAATAGAAAAGAGACAAAACAAAACTAACTCACAATAGAAAAACACAAACTAGATATGCCAGTCAGGGAAAAACTTTAGTTACATTAGATAGTAACCTTCCTTTGTGCATTAGCGACATTTTAATTTAACTCTTCTTTGAAGAACTTTCATCTTCAATAATTGTTAGGTTCTTGTCATACGAGGCAATGAGAGTTTATGACTTCTTCCCTATGTCATTTCTTTTCAACTTGTCCTGCAATAATGAGCTTGTTATTTTTTCCTCTACAAGAAGCACTTCTATTAATAGATAACATTGTGTTTATTTACATTTTATATATTTTCTCAAAATTTATGTGAATGCCGAGTGTGCAGTTTGCAAGTTTACTGGAGTTAAGAGAATCTATTGATCTTTTGTGATAAGTGCATTATTTTTTCTACAATATTATTCTAATTTAGTGAGTGTGTTTCATGCTACACAATTACTATGTATATTCATGTATGTTCATTTATTTTGAGCAAGATATCTTGGGAAAGGGTGTTGAATTGATGCAGTCAAGGATGGTGGATCCAATTAAGGACAGTCCATCCTTGCAACCAATAGAATTACACAGTGGATTACTCAACAATGCAACACAAAGTAATTGTTTAACATTGATTTGTTGGAAATATTCAGGAATTAACCAAGTTACTGAGAGGGGAGGGGTGAATCAGTAACTCCAAATTTTCTTCTAATTTTAACATGTATTTTACTTTTAACCTTTGCATACAGAAAGCATGAAACTTAAAAGCATTCACAATAATGACACATGGATTTGGTTACCCAGAAACCTTCCAAAAGAAAGTAAAACTGGGGTGGGGATGAAACCCACAAAGCTTTAATACTGCAGAATAAAGTTGGCCGGTTAAGGCTTACAATTTGATCACTTCTGATGATCTGCCCTGTTAGGAGCAATAAGGATTGCTAAATCCACCCTGTTAAAGGATTTACAAACATACAGTGAAGTATGCACTCGGTAAAGAGATTTATACAAAGACTGTTAAGTCTACCCGGTTAAAGGATTTAGTACTGATTCACCTGTTAGAATGAAACGATAGATCTCTGCTTTGCAACTGGATTGCTGAATGAGATTCGCTGATGTACTGATCACCTTCTGTGATGAATTTGTCTTTGCTGTATCTTATACTTCTGAAGCCTTCTACAATTCGCTTATTTCTGCCTTTCTTACTCTTTTATATATTCTATATCATATATTTCATTACTTGTGCATGTTTCTTTTATTTCTACATCATTGTTTATATACAGGTCTCAAACAATTAATTACAATTACAATTGCACAGTCGGCTTGACAAATAAACATAAGTGCTACTAAGTCGGCCCAAATATGGTTACTCGGTTCCTTCACACTGACTCGGTGACTTTCTGATACTCGGCGTCCACTGCATTACTCGGCATCATCATGCACTCGGTAGAAGTGAAGGCACAGTTCATACTGATCACTCGGTAGGTATTGAACTCGGTAAGCATTGGTGACTCGGTAGACAAGATGTTACTCGGTTTACATTGTCCTGCTCGGTTTGCACTAACTTGCTCGGTTTGCACTGTCTGCTCGGTTTGCACTGTCTGCTCGGTTTGCACTGTCTGCTCGGTTTACATCCAGAATGCAAATAAGTGTTGTCACTAGTGGCAATACTGCTTAATGCCAACAATCTCCCCCTTTGGCATTAGTGACAAAAACACTTATTGGCCAAAATTTATATACACCGAATCATGCTGAGTTTTATTTTGATTTTTCAAAATTTGTCTTTGTTATAGGGCTTTATACATTGTCTCCCCCTTTCAATGTGCTAACTGTTTCTTATACAAATCTATAACTGTATACATATCCTTCTATACATATCTCCCCCTTTTTGACGATAATGCCAAAGGTGCATATACAATTTATTTACAGAGAGAATCCAAAATTTGATAAGAAATCAGAATGTACCTTCATTATTAGTGCCAGGGTTCTGTCCCAACTTTCTTGCAGAATCTTACATGTTTGTATGGCAATTTGGATTTCTGCAGAGAGTTCAATCATGTGATCTGCTATGGAGAACTGATTGTCATGAATCAATGTTCTGGAATGTTCAATGTGCTTATACATTGTATTCATGATGGGAAGGATCATGTGTTGGATGTCTAGCAGTGTGGACCGGATCCTTGAGTCTTCTTTCAATAGATCAGACTGCATATTGGATAGATGTGAAATTTTCATGTGATGAGCAGAGCTTGAACTTGGTTCAAGTTGCAGCTTCTGTATGCTAATCTTCATATCCTCATCCATTTTATTCATTTTATCTTTGACATCCTTTGTGAACTCGGCAAAATTGCATAGTCTGGCCAAAAGAGAGGTAGCATTCGAATAAATAGACTCTGTATTAGACAAAACTGAAGACAATTC
This sequence comes from Chamaecyparis obtusa, assembly GCA_027943335.1. Lineage (NCBI taxonomy): Eukaryota > Viridiplantae > Streptophyta > Pinopsida > Cupressales > Cupressaceae > Chamaecyparis > Chamaecyparis obtusa. Next base: position 76,824 of record BSBK01008618.1, on the reverse strand, counting down.
CACTTGGTTAATAGCTATGTGCTGAGCAATGTGCTCAAGCACTTTATTGTTGAATCTCTTCTCGGCTCTTTCAACTAACTTTTCTGTCCCGGATGAGTCCTCATTGTATTTCTCAACTGCTTCTGCCAATTGTAACAAAACATGCTGGGAGGAGTCTACTTTAATGCCTAATGCATCAGACAAAATGTCCTTAGCATCCTTGATGATTTGATACTCCTTGTCTCTCTCCTCCTTAAGCTTCTTTTGTTTTGCTTTCCTTTGGAGGATCTCACCTATATTCTGCATCTGGTCTGCTGAGAGATTTGCAAAATCTAGTGTAGGAATCTCTATCTCTTCGTCTAGGTCTATATCCTCAACTATATTTTTACCCAAAAATTTTATACTCGGTAGAGCCTTAGGCTTATCTGTACTTAATGCTCTTGTAGTAGTGATAGTAGATAAAATAGGGCTGGCTATTGACACTGGTATACTTTCTACTGGAGAACTTACAATATTTACACTTGATGATTCAAAAGCTGGAAAACTTACTGGTACAGGAGACTGCAGCTCGGTAGAAGAAATGGTAGCTGCCTCTGATGTTGCTAGGGATGATTGGACAAATGTGGAAGTTGTCACAACCATGCTTGAAGGTGTCTCTGGGCTGGATGTCGAGACTTTCACTGGAGAGGTAGGAAGGGATGCAATGACTTCTGCTGCTATCCTTACAGTATCATCTAGCTCGGTGTCTTCTTCTTGCTCATCGCTGTCATCTTCAATATCCTTTATTATTACAGTTTCAATGCTCGGTTGGTGAAGGTGGTAAATGTTCTTCCATGTGGCTTTTGCAGCCTTCACAACCGATTCAATATTGTTGATCAAAATCAAACAAGTATTGAACTTCAGTGTCATCTTGTTTTCATTCTCTTTTAGTGCCTTCTTTACTTCATCATTGTTCAGGCTCGGCATCAACTGTCTTAGGTTTTGATCAAATATGTCTATTACAGTTTGCCTTGCATTGCTCCATCTCATTCTTATCGGATTCAATAGAACTGCTGGAACCTGTGGGGTAATTTCTTCAGGAGAGTATTTCCACTGTCCCATCTTCTCAACAACAGCATCTTCTATTTCCTTCTACTCTGCTTCCGATCTGGTTTCATATCTCAAGGATTTTATGTTACTTACTCCAGATCCTGATCCATCTCTGAAGAGTTTGAGCTTTTCTTGAAGGGTTAGAGGAGGCCTTTTAAATACTATGTCCTTATCTGCCTTTTCTGCCTTTCCTCTTGTATTTCTCCTTGTAAACACAGCAGTGGGAGGCACAGATGCCTTAGTGATAAAAACTTTTCCTTTCTTCTTTGTAGGTTCTGGTTCCTCTGTTTTCTCATCCTTTTCCTCTTCTTTTTCACCTATTTCTTCTTTCTCCTCGGTTATCATTTGCATTTTAGCTATTCTTTTCTTTCCTTTGTTTACCGCCTGTGGAAGCTTTATGCTTAGTTCAATTCTCATCTTAGCTTCATCATATGTTCCAAAATATGGGGCTTTGGGATTGACAGGCTGATTTAGAAGTGCTTCAATAATGTTCTTGGTTTCATCAATATTTACCTCATAAGGAAGAGGTTTTGCATACACAGTTCTCGGTTTAACTGCTTGAATATACACATTATCACAATCTACCATAAAATAGATGTCATCTTTGTAATCTTCCACCAACTTCTGTGGAATCCAGAATCTATCATTCATTTTCTCTTTGAAAGACTCAAAATAATTATCCATGATGCTTTCAAAGTTTTCACCCATTTCTGCGATGTATTCATTAATTTCATAAAGTACTGGCACATCTTTTCTCCATACAACTTTTCCTTTTGAAGGGAAGAATTTCTGAACATAGAAGAATAAACAGACTAACAAGGATCCAAACTTACATGGATTGTTTTTGGAAGTTTTGATGCTTTCCATGTTCTTGTTGAACTGTTTCAACAATAAGTCTGCTAGGTCAAATGTCAAGTTGTTTTTGACCACTTTGTATGCTAGGTCAACAGCTTCACATGAGACACTGTTCTGTCGACTAGAACTGTAAATCTTGTGTGCAATGATATGTGTACCAAACTTCAGTTCGGCGTCGGTAATGCTGCTAACCTTCATGCCTCTACCATCCCACTCGGCTAGGGTTTTCTTCTCTAGTTCCGTCCGACCTAGGGTTTTGGTAGTTTTCACTTTGTTCAACATGGGAAGACCGGTAACTTGATGAATCATTTTCCTTGTGATCTCAATAGGTTGCTCAAGCCAAATCTTGCCATCGTGTACTCGGCTGAGAATGTACCTAACCCATTTATCTCGAAAGTTTCGAGGAAGATGTGCAATGTGGACTAAACCCTTATCTTCCAGATGTTTGTGCTCGGGTTTCAAAGTACCATCCACACATAGTTCCTCACGCACAATGTCTAGTTCTAGGTTTCCCATTTCTTGAATAGAACAGTTAAAATGATTACGGATATCGTTGATAAGCAGTACCTTAGGAGGAATCTGAGATTGAGCTCCGTTCGGATCTAGGGCGGCTGCAACTGCAGGCACGATCTTAAAATCTGGTGCTTTCCACTCCCCTTGGACTAACATGTCTGATCCTTTCTTCGCTGAGGTGCTGGATGATGCCATGGTAGCTCACAGAAAATTCCTTTCGCAAGAGTATTAAATCACCGGGTTGCCCTTGAAGTTTTCTGCTCTCAAAGTGCTTAAAGATTCGCGGTGAAGAATGAGTTCGATTACTTGCTTTTTGTTTACAATTCTGTCATTAATGCTCATTTCAAATTAGGGTAGGAATTCTGACAGACTGTCACCCACCAAGAATTAATTGCTCGGAAGAGACTTCGCAACTCGGTGAACTCGAGAATTCATAATGCTCCGACCTCGCTCGGTGAAGACTATACCGACCTTGCTCGGTGAAGACTATACCGACCTCGCTGTGATCTCACTGCATCTTGCATGCTGATTTAGACTTTTCTTTTAATTTCGGTTCTGGAACTGCTTGAGATTGATCTATGAGAATACAGTTCCAGTGCTTCCTTGGAAATTTAGTCTGAGTCGGTAGAGCCATCCATTCCATTACTTGGACTGGATTGCTCGGTAGCTTTAGGAATCCATTTTTGTCTGACCTGTTTCCTGACCTTAGTTGCTTCATTCTTCTTTCCTTCTTCAATTTCACTGGCATTCATGCAGTTTCTGGCTATGTGACCGAGTTTAGTGCATTTGAAACATCTTATGGTAGTATCTCTTTTCCTTAGATGATGTTTTATGCAATTCATGCCAATGTGTCCATATTCTCCACAGTAATGACATCTACACCAGGTGTTGTAGTCCCATCCAAACATTGCTTTCACAATTTGTTCTGCTGGATTAAATATCTTGGATCTGCACTCGGATGCCTTGTGACCTTGTTTGTTGCACTTGTGACAATTACCTCTGAATCTAGGTTTTTCCCTGCATTCATTTGCTTTATGACCAGGTTGATTGCAGCTATAACATTTTCCATTGAATTCTTCTTTTTCATTGTTCCAACATTTATTTGAAGTATGTCCTATTTTACCACAATGATTACAAGTAGGTTTTTTATTTCTTTTAGTACCTTGCTTAGAGGATTCGCCTTCTTCTTTGTATCCAAGTCCTGCTTTTCCTTTTTGCCTATGAAGATTTCGTTCATACAGCTGATTCAAGTCTTCTTGACTTTTCAGCATTCCTTCATTGATTTGTTTTTCAGCATTTAGGTCATCCATCAATCTTAGATTGATTTCCTTTTCAGATCTTAGTTCTTCTTTTGTGTTTTCTATTTCTGAACTTAGATTTAGAATTTCTTCATTTGTATGAGAGATCTGATCAATTAGGTTTTCTAGCTGAAGGGTTTTGTTTTGGACTTCAATGTTTCTTTCATCTAATTCATCTTTCAACTTGTTTTTCTGTTCCAAGATCTCACAGAATCTTGTAGAGTGTAGTTCTTGTTCTCTTTTCAATTTTCTCACTTCTTCCTGCAGAGACCCATTCTTTTCTAGGAGTTCTTTGATAGCATTGTTTGCTTCATCTGAGTTATTTGAGGGAAGAAGATCTTCAATCTTTTCTTCAATGTAATTCTGATCATTCATCTGATTTGCAAGTTCCTTCCTTCTTCTTAGGGATTGGGAAAGATGTTCTTTTGCTTCTTTGAGTTTAGCTATGGCCATTTCCAGATCTAGCTTTTCATTTTCAATCACCTTGTTCAGTTTGAATACCTCCATTGTCCTGGATCTTTGCTCAAGCTAGTTAAGCTTTGTCTTGAGAACCAATGCAGCTCTGATACCAATTGTTGGAAATATTCAGGAATTAACCAAGTTACTGAGAGGGGAGGGGTGAATCAGTAACTCCAAATTTTCTTCTAATTTTAACATGTATTTTACTTTTAACCTTTGCATACAGAAAGCATGAAACTTAAAAGCATTCACAATAATGACACATGGATTTGGTTACCCAGAAACCTTCCAAAAGAAAGTAAAACTGGGGTGGGGATGAAACCCACAAAGCTTTAATACTGCAGAATAAAGTTGGCCGGTTAAGGCTTACAATTTGATCACTTCTGATGATCTGCCATGTTAGGAGCAATAAGGATTGCTAAATCCACCCTGTTAAAGGATTTACAAACATACAGTGAAGTATGCACTCGGTAAAGAGATTTATACAAAGATTGTTCAGTCTACCCGGTTAAAGGATTTAGTACTGATTCACCTGTTAGAATGAAACAGTAGATCTCTGCTTTGCAAATGGATTGCTGAATGAGATTCACTGATGTACTGATCACCTTCTATGATGAATTTGTCTTTACTGTATCTTATACTTCTGAAGCCTTCTGCAATTCACTTATTTCTGCCTTTCTTACTCTTTTATATATTCTATATCATATATTTCATTACTTGTGCATGTTTCTTTTATTTCTACATCATTGTTTATATACAGGTCTCAAACAATTAATTACAATTACAATTGCACAGTCGGCTTGACAAATAAACATAAGTGCTACTAAGTCGGCCCAAATATGGTTACTCGGTTCCTTCACACTGACTCGGTGACTTTCTGATACTCGGCGTCCACTGCATTACTCGGCATCGTCGTGCACTCGGTAGAAGTGAAGGCACGGTTCATACTGATCACTCGGTAGGTATTGAACTCCGTAAGCATTGGTGACTCGGTAGACAAGATGTTACTCGGTTTACATTGTCCTGATCGGTTTGTACTAACTTGCTCGGTTTGCACTGTCTGCTCGGTTTGCACTGTCTGCTCGGTTTGCACTGTCTGCTCGGTTTGCACTGTCTGCTCAGTTTGCACTGTCTGCTCGGTTTGCATTGTCTGCTCGGTTTGCACTGTCTGCTCGGTTTGCACTGTCTGCTCGGTTTGCACTGTCTGCTCGGTTTGCACTGTCTGCTCGGTTTACATCCAGAATGCAAATAAGTGTTGTCACTAGTGGCAATACTGCTTAATGCCAACATGATTTTCATTAACATGCCCAGCTATAAGGCCTTCTGGGTTAGGTCCAATTACAATTAGAAAACAATTCTTCAAGATCCACAACCAGATCCAATACAATCTCAGCTAGTTCATCCCTGAAGACAATCAAAAGCTAATGGAAACCCTAAGGTAGATCTAAACTTGAGCTTGCAAGCCTCCAAGAAATCTCCTTGTTCCCAAGTATGTAAACCACTAGCTCTACAACTATAAACTATCAGATAACAATCTGATCTGCAAGGACATCAAGAATTTTTCCACAACTTCATTCTCAAGCTTCGCATCTGACTTAGATCTGCTAAGTTGTTCCTCCTCTCAAAAATATCTCCCTAACCATCTACCCAAGCACTACTTAAATACTAATCATCAGCCACAAGTCGGCAAGATGAAACCCTTAACTCCCCCCCCAAAAAATTAAATACCATACAAGTCAGCTTACAAATGTATACAAACATTTAATTCAGCATGTCAGCCCTGTTAGAAAGTAAAGTCCACCAAGATAACTGAGAGGGGAGGGGTGAATCAGTTATCAAATAATTATAACTTTTATCAGCTTCAACAGAATTAAACCATATAAGAAATATAATTACCAACCATAGAAAGATATTCATACACAATAACACAATGACACAAGATATGTTGACTAGGGAACCTCTTGATCAAAGAGTAAACCCCGGTGGGAATGATGCCCACAAAAGATGCACTAATATGAATATTCCTTGTGAAAGGATGGACTCTGTTAGGAGTCTTATGCAATACATTCAATACATATGAATCCCCATTAGGAGATTTTCAATCCATGTTAAAAGATTCTAACCCTGTTAAGAGTTGTGGAAGACAAAAGGACCCACTGCCCAAACAACTTCAGGCTAAGATCACTGAACACACTATCCAAATAAAATTTTTATTACTCAATAGAATAATATATTACCTCTTCTTTGATTGTGCCAAATCGCACTCACTATTACATCAGATCTCAATTTCAGATCTCTGTACTTCACATGTCTTCCTTCACAAATTTGCTTTCATACTAGGCTCTTTTCTTCACTTCATGTATACATCATCACATACAACCACCACTACAACAAGGAAATATATTCCTTCCTTTATACCACACTCAAATAATTACAAATGAGTCAGCATACAATTACAACATAAAATTTTCTACACACTACATCAAAATTACACAAAACTGTCAGCTTCCAACTATAATAATTCTTCACTCGTGCAACCTCAAAGTTTGCACTACCATCCACATCACTATCAATGTGTCTTCAACTTCCCTTTAGCTGTGCAAAACTAGCTTCCATCCCGATTAGGAGATATCATCCATTTTCCACAAACTACTACTCAAGAACAATGTCTGAATACAACTTCCACAAAAGTGCTCATAACTTCCATGAATAAATGAATTACTATATGTGCTCTTAACCATAGAAATAAAACATATCAAAGAGTATATCCTCAACATTGCATAGCTCCAAATACAATAACCCATGTGCACTAATCCAAACTCTGTCTGCTTCTTTGCAAGTCTCCAGTAAATCACTGTGTTGACATCAATGACAATCATAGTCATGAATGCAACAACAACTACTACAGAATGACTGCCAAACATTTAGTATTCATTCCTAACAATCTCCCCCATTGGCATTGATGGCAACATAGATGAAAAAACATCCAATGTTCCAAAAATCCAATACTGCAACACTACTGCTTCAAATCCTCTTCATCAATCAAATCTTGCTTTGTTATCCTATTCAGTTCTCTCCAACAGATGTTTCAGATGGTTTTTCATGTATACTTCTCCTCCATTAACATCAATGACAAAAATTTCATCATTATGTCAACAACTCCAATGTCAAAAGACACTATTTAGAAAATACATTCACTAGAGTCCTCATGACTCAGCTCAGATACACATACTCCCCCATAAAGGAAGTACCAATCATCCAGTCCAAAAGAAAGATAAGGCTCATATACCACTAGATGGATGCAACCAACTGCGTCACTTTTCAAAAGTAGGTTGGGGCATAACCCCAAGCATACCTCTCAGATACTCAAATGTATCCTTAGGCAAAGGCTTTGCAAATATATCTACTATCTACTCCTTTGTACTTATGTACTCAAGTCTGACTTCTTTCTAAACAACTTTCTCTCTTACAACATGATACTTAATGTCTATATGCTTTGTCTTAGAATGTAATATAGGATTCTTAGACATACTAACTGTGCTAGTGTTGTCACAATGTATGACAACAGGTTCAACAAACTTAATTCCAATATCCTTCAGCATTTGCTTCATCCAAATTATCTGGTTACAATTGGTTTTTGCTGCTACATATTCTTCTTTTGTTGTGCTTTGTGAGATACAATTCTGCTTCTTGCTTAGCCAAAAAACCAATCTTCATCCAAGGAAAAATGCTCCACCACTAGTTCTTTTCTTATCATCAACACTGCCTCCCTAATCAGCATCTGTATATGCACATAGGGTAAAATCATCAGATTTTTCATACCACAATCCATAGTCCATTGTGCCTCTTAAATGTCTTAGTATCCTCTTTACTGCTACATAATGTGATTCTCTAGGTTCAACCTGAAATCTTGTTACAATTCCAATTGAATGTGCTATATCAGGTCTTGTATGAGTCAAATATTGCAATCCTCCAATCATAGATCTATATTTCTTCGGTTCCACTGCAGGAGTCTCATCTGTGCTAGATAACTTATGTCCAGTCACCATCGGTGTTCCAACTAGTTTACAATTCTCCATTCCAAATCTTTTCAACAAGTCATTCAAGTACTTTTTCTGACTTACAAAGATACCATCATTGTTTTTGGTTATCTGTAATCCCAAAAAGTATTTCATTTCACCAATCATACTCATTTCAAATTCAATCTTCATTTGATCAGAAAATTAGTCACTAGCTTCATCTTCTCCTCCAAAGATAATGTCATCAACAAAAATAACTATAATCAACAAACCATTTTCAATTTCTTTTGTGTACAGATTGCTATCAATTGTGCCTTTTGTAAATCCCAATTTTAACAAATACTTATCCATTCTTGCATACCAAGTTCTAGGTGCTTGTTTAAGTCCATATAAAGCTTTCTTCAGTTTACATACCATGTCTCCTTGATTTAAAGGAAAACTTTCAGGCTGCTCAATGTAGACTTCTTCTTCCAATTCTCCATTTAGAAATGTTGACTTCACATCCATCTGATATACTTTGAATTTCTTGTAAGCTACATAAGCCAAAAACATTCTTACTATTTCAATTCTTGCAACAGGTGCAAAGGTTTCTTCATAGTCAATTCCTTCTTGCTAAGAGTAACCCTTAGATACTAATCTTGCTTTGTTTCTTACTACTTCTCCTTGTTCATTCATCTTGTTTCTGAATACCCATTTAGTTCCAATAACATTCTTGTCTTTAGGTTTAGGGACCAATTCTCATGTCTTGTTCTTTTCAATCTGATCTAGTTCTTCTTTCATAGCATTACTCCAACTTTCATCTTCACAAGCTTCACTAGTAGTCTTAGGTTCAATTTGAGAAATCAAACATAACTATTCTTATACCTTATTTTGAGTTAGAACTCCTCTTTTGATGCTTCCAATAACTTTTCCAATAGGATGATTTCTTAACAAAATCTTGCTAGGTGTCACTATCTCAGATCTCACTTCAGGTGTAGGTTCTTCAATGACTTCACTATGGCTTTCATTCAACAAATCATTGTCAATTTCATAAAATAATTCAATAGATCAAGTGTTAGGTTTAGGATGAGCTTCTTCATCTGATTCATAATCAAGCATTGTTTCCTGAATTTTGAACTTTTCATCAACTTTAACATTTGTGCTTTCAACAATAGTCTTAGTTCTTTTATTGTAACATCTATATGCTTTTCTTTTCAAAGAATATCCAAGAAATATACCTTCAACACTTCTAGGATCAAACTTTCCAATATCATCATCTCTCTTTATATAACATTTTCTTTCAAAAATTCTAAAATACTTAACTGAGGGTGCATGTCCAAACAATAATTCATAAGGTGTCTTATCTGTTTCTACTCTGATTTGTACTCTATTCATTGTATACACTGTTGTGTTCACTACTTTTCTCTAGAATATCTTTGCCAAATCATTCTCTAATAACATAGCTCTAGCTGCTTCAGTCACTGATTTGATTCTTCTTTCTACAATGCCATTTTGTTCAGGTGTTCTAGGGGCTGAATACTGTCTATTAATGTCATTTTCTTCACAAAAGATGTTAAACTCTCTAGAAGTAAAGTCTCCACCTCTATCAGATCTCAAACATTTAATCTTCATTCCATATTCATTCTCAACTTTATTCTTAACAATCTTAAACTTATCAAATGCTTCACATTTTTCTTTAAGAAATGCAATCCACATCATTCTTGTAAAATCATCAACAAGAATCATAAAATACCTTTCTCCATAGAATCCTCTAGTCCTGGTAGGGTGGCTCAAATCTATATGAACAATCTCCAACTTTTCTACAAATGTAAACTTCTTACTGGGAAAAGAACTTCTCTTCTATTTAGGCATTACACATTCTTTGCAAATCACGTTAGTAGGCTTCATAATTTTAGGCAAATCTCTTACTGCAAGTGTAGTACTTACTTTCACAATGTTTTCAAAGTTTATATGATAAAACCTTCTATGCCATAACCAACTATCATCAATCTTAGTAATCAAACATGTCATCTCAGTAGGATTCAACTCAAATACATTACCTCTAGTTCTAGATCTAGTTCCAATCAGATTTCCATCTTTATCCTTTATCACACAAGTTTTCTCAGTAAACCAAACTTGATATCCCTTATCAACTAACTGTCAAACACTCAAAAGATTATGTTTCAATCCATCCACAAAATAAACATCATTAGTATTAGTCTTTCCATCAAGAGTAATAGATCCTATACCTTTAATAAAACAAGGCGCATTGTTTCCAACTCTAACAACTCCTCCATCATATTCATTAAACTTTATGAACTTTTTCATGTCTCCAGTCATATGATGTGAACAACCACTATCTATAATCCAATTAGCTTTCTTTTCAACTTGAGAAACTAAGGCTTTTTCTTCCTTAACATCAGTTTTAAGATTTTCTTCTTTAATTGCCACAAATCCTATGTCATCATTATTCTTAGTATCACTTTCACTTAAAGTTCTTTCTATACTAGCTTCAAGATCTTCATCATTAGCATAATAACATTCCTTAGATCTTCTAGGTTTGAAATTGTTTCTATACTTTTTAACTCGCTTAGGACATTTAGATGCAAAATGTCCATATTCTTGACAAGTCCAACATTTAAATATTTTCTTACCATCTGGTTCTCTTTTCACAAGAAAGGCAATACCTTCTTCAATCTTCTTGTGTTCTACATTTATAGATCTTCTGCTACCAGCATAATCTCCACTCACACTAATGCTTCTTGACAAAGTAGGACAAACACTAAGAGCACTAAATGTTGTCTCCATTCTAGGTAAGTCTCCTGATAATCTCAGGTTCATTTCTGCAGCTTCCAATCTTCCAAGAAGAGTTTTCTCTTGTAAAGTTTGTAGTACAAGGTATAACTTGTTCAATCATTTGTGTTGTCTGCTTAAATACAGGGGTCAATGTCCTCAAAATTTTCCATATCACTTCATTCTCTATATTTTTTCCTCCACAAGATTTTATACTTGTAATAATTTTTGACATTCTACCAATATAGCTTCTAATAGATTCATTTTCCAACATTCTTATATCTTCAAATGCACATATCCAATTATGTAATCTAACTCTTTTTGCATGTTCATCACCTTCAAAAGTAGAGTGTAAAGCATTCCAAATTTCATGAGATTTTTTCAAATATTTTACCTAACTGTACTCATTCTCTGAAAGGGCTTTCAAAAGTGCTTCTCTTGCAAGTATGTTACACATGAATAGATCTCTCTCATCACTCATCAATAGTACATGTTTAAAGATTGTCCTCTTCAATGATAGTCTTATCATTATTTTTAATCAACCAATAACCTGGTCCTAAACATAGTAGGTGTGTCTTCATCTTTTCTTTCTAGCTATCAAAATTTACTCCATCAAACTTAGGGCTTTCTTTCCTGAAATTCACCATGGATCTCCTTAGGTTGTTAAACTTCTTTTTCGAGGACCTGCCGCTTTGATACCAACTATTAGAAAGTAAAGTCCACCAAGATAATTGAGAGGGGTAGGGGGGGGGTGTGGGGGTGAATCAATTACCTCTTCTCTAGTTGTGCCAAACTACACTCACTATTACATCAGATCTCAATTTTAGATCTTTGTACTTCGCATGTCTTGCTTCACAAATTCACTTTCATACTTAGCTCTTTTATTCACTTCATGCATACATCATCACATATGACCACCACTACAACAAGGAAATATATTCCTTCCTTTATACCACACTCAAATAATTACAAATGTGTCGGCATACAATTACAACATAAAAGTTTCTACATGCTACGTCAAAATTACACAAAACTGTCAGCTTCCAACTACAATAATTCTTCACTCGTGCGACCTCAAAATTTGCACTATCATCCATGTCACTATCAATGTGTCTTCAACTTCCCTTTAACTGCACAAAACTAGATTCCATCCTGATTAGGAGATATCATCCGATTTCCACAAACCGCTACTCAGGAACACTGCCTGAATACAGCTTCCACAAAAGTGCTCATAACTTCCATGAATAAATGAATTAATATCTATGCTCTTAACCATAGACATATAACATATCAAAGAGTATATCCTCAACATCTCATAGCTCTAACTACAATAACCCGCGCTAATCCAAACTTTGTCTACTTCTCTGCAAGTCTCCGGTAAATCACTCTGTTGACATCAATGACAATCATAGTCATGAATGCAATAACAAATGCTACAGAATGGCTGCTAAACATTTAGCATTCATTCCTAACAGGCCCCATAGAAATGGCTACCAACAATAAAGTCACCAACTCAGCTCAACAAAACACAAATAATTCTAGTCAGTAAGCCAAAACTACCGAGCGATAGTAAAATCACCGAGCATGCCAGGCATTGCCGAGCACCAGTGTCGATCAAGCATTGTAGGCATGACTGAGTAATAATTTCATCGAGCACCAGAGACTAAAAAGTTCCTTTAGTGACCGAGATACCTTCAATGACCAAAACTGTTGGTCAAGTCTGCACCTGAGTAACACCAGCCAAAATGAAAACACTCCATGTAGTTTCATGGAGGACATAGAATGCCCTGTCTTAACCTTGGATGCCCCTGCATCACAAATATGGCTAACAAAGAAGGGTAAAATATAGATTCTTTTACCTTCTAGTAGAAATATGGTATTTAATTCTTAGGCCTAAGCTTGTAAACACATAAATGAATTTGTGTTGGTTAAGTACTTTCTCTCTGCCATATCTGTGTTCATTCTACTTTGTGTCTGATAAAGTAGCTAGATCACATTTTGCACTAGATTCATTTTTGATCCATCTATGCCGAGTTGATACATCAACCACGTAGGGTCAGTGAGCTCTTCATTTTAGGATGAGCCTCGAGGGAGCTAACCACTCCATGGTTGGGAAAAATAAATGCCTAGATCACATTTTTGTCTCAAATTCAGTAGATGGATGATAGAATGTATGATGGCATAGGAGACAAGAACATGCAGTTGGATAGATGATAGTCCCATTTCATTTAACTGAATATCTTGTACTTCTTCAACCTTAAGGTCATATGCTCTATTGTATGTATATATGTACTTTGACATTTTATGTTCGAGAGCATGGTCGACATACTCCTTGTATTATTTACTCTTGTTATGTATTTTGATAGTTTGGTTGAACCTTCATATATTATGGCAAGGATATTCGACTTTATTTAATATTGATGTAATCTCTTTAAATGCAAATAAAATTTATGTCATGGAAAAGTCTTTATTTACTTTTAGACTAGTTATGTTTCGACTTTCTGAGTTTTTTAATCTAGAGCTTATGTGTCTCTTATGTGTGCTTTTCAGTTCTTACATGTGGTATCAAAGATGTGTTTAAACCCTAGGGCCTGGGTCTTCTATGTTGAAGTTGTTTTTGTGCATGGTTGAGGAATACATTGTCATCATCCAGACCTGAAATAGTGGCCGATTTGGAACTAGTAATGAACAAACTGGTTTTCCCAATCAAAGGCTAGATAAAATTGTAGCCCTTTCAGCTGAACAAAGGAACATTTTGCAGCAGAAAAATGATCGGATGAATGTCATTGAAAATGATTTAAGGGGAAAACAAAATGAGGTTCATCAGGTTGATGAAGCTCATAGGAAATAAGTGCAAGATCAAAGGCTTGAGGCTCTTCAGAAAGAAGAATAGGATATGATGATTGAGGAATGATGTAAGAGAGATGCTGATATTGGGGCAAATACAAGAGATCTGAATAATGACCAGATTGCTAAGGAATTAAGAAAGGATCTTAAAAAGGTCACACCACCTACCTTTGATGAAAAAACCATAGGGGATGATGCTGAGGCATGGATCATATCCATGGAAAAGTACTTTCATTTTTAGAATCTTTCTGGACAGTCAAGGGCTTTATGGGGTGCCTTCCAGTTGATTGGAGAAGCTACTACATGGTGGAATAATGAAATGGTAGAGAAGAAGTTATGACTAGGAAAAATATGTTGGGATGGTTTCCTTGTCCATTTCAGGAAATGATGGTTACCACAGTTATTTTATGACAAGAAAGTGTATGAGTTCCAAAATCTGATCCAGGGGGTCTTGTCAGCAACCAATTACTGTGAGAAGTTTTTCCATTTGGTGAAATATGTTCCCCAATATCTGCAGGATGAACTTTTCAGGACATGTAAGTTCATTTTGAGATTACATCCATAGATTGGATCTGAGGTTGAGATGCATGAACCTAAAACTATAGAGTTTTCTTATGCTAAGGCATTGTTGCAAGAGGAGAAACTAAAATGAGTACTAGCAATAAGAACCTCTTAGGGAATTGATAATTCACATAGATTCAAGAGGAAGTATGAAAATGATAAATCAAGGAACAATGAATGTTGGAAAGTGTTAAAACTAAGAGGTAAAGGAAGAGGTAATGGAGGCAGAAACAATAACAATCCTCAAAATCAGAATCAGAACATAAACAATAAAGGAATGGGAACAACATGAATGATAACATGAGGAATAAACTTGATGGTAAACAGGGACCACGAGATGGTTTCTACACTTGTGGAGGTGACCACTATGCTAGTGTTTGTCCTCAGAGATCAACCCATAGATATGGGAAGGGACCTCAGACTCAACACTAGATTCATGCAGCTGTGAATAATAGACAATCTAATTTTCAGGGAACACCCATTCAGATGGCTGATAAGCTTCTTGGTCATGATATTTCTATTTTAATTGATACTGGAGCTATTGAATGTTCCATAGATCCTAGATTTGCTTCTAAATTAATATTTCAAGCAGGATATATGTTAGAACCATGGATGGTAGAATATGGAAATAAGGCAGAGCATAAGGTTGAGCAATGTTTATCTTGTAGCAAGATTAAACTTCTTGTTTTTCAAATGCGAGTAAACTTTTATGTTGCACCTTTAGGTTCCTATGATGTCATTTTGGAAATCAATTGGCTAACATAACATAAGGCCATAGTGAACTGCAAGGATAAAATAGTAGAATGCCTTGATGATGTAGGTAATCTTGTAATACTCTATGGTGTGAAAAGGTCTCTTGAACTTAGATAGATTTCTGCCATGCAATTGAAAAAGGCAAAGAGAAAGGGGTGTATGATGTATGTGGCTTATGTCAAAGATCTGGACACACCTTCTAGTCTAGAAGATTTCCCTATCTTGTAGGAATTCAAGGATGTTTTTCTTGAAGAGTTACCTGAGTTACCTCCAAAGAGAGAATTTGATTTCTCAATTGATGTGATGCCTAGAGCTAAACCTCAATCCAAGGTACCATATTGAATGACCACTACTGAAATGTATGAGTTGCAGCTATAGTTACAAGAACTCTCAAATAAAGGGTTTATTCACCCTAGTGTTTCACCGTGGGGAGCTCCAGTGATCTTTGTAAAGAAGAAGGATGGTACCTTACGATTGTGCATAGACTATTGAATTCTCAATAGGGTTACTATAAAGAACAGATACCCTCTTCCTCGGATAGATGAACTTTTTGATCAAATGAATGGAGCAAAAATGTTGTCCAAAATTGACTTGAGATCTAGATATCATCAACTCTAGATCAAAGAGGAGGACATATCCAAAATAGCTTTCAGGACAAGGTATGGGCACTATGAATTTGTAGTCTTACCTTTTGGATTGACAAATGCACCTACAACTTTTATGAACCTAATGAATAGTGTATTCAGGGATTGTCTTGATAAGTTTGTTGAGATATTCATTGATGACATTCTGATTTACTCCAAGAATATAGAGGAACATGAGGAACATTTGCTGATAGTTTTACAATGCTTGAGAGACAAGAAGTTGTATGGGAAACTATCAAAGTGTTCTTTCTATAAGAAGGAGATTCACTATTTGGGTTATATCATTTCTGCAGATGGAATTGCAGTGGATCCAGAAAAGATAAAAGCTATTCTTGAGTGGCCAACTCCTCAAAATGTGAGTGAAGTGATAATTTTTATGGGACTTGCAGGATACTATAGAAAATTTGTGGAGGGATTCTCTAAGATTGCAACACCTATCACTTCTCTTGAGAGGAAAGGGAAAAGATACGAGTGTTCTAATGTATGTGAGAGAGAATTCCAATTATTGAAACAAAATCTCACATCTGCTCGTATCTTGATCATACTAGATCCTAATGGACACCTTAGGGTTATCACTGACACTTCAAGAGAAGGTCTTGGTAGTTATCTCATGAAAGGTGGAAAAGTAGTGGCTTATGAGTCATAGAAACTAAAGTAGTATGAGGTTAACCATGCATCTCATGACTTGGAATTGGCAACAATTGTGCATGCTTTAGTGATGTGGAGACATTACCTTTTAGGTAAACCATTTGAGTTAAAGACAAATCACATGGGACTTAGGTATATTTTCACACAACCTAATCTCAATGCTACATAGAGATGATGGTTTGAGTTTCTGAGTGAGTATGATTTTGGTATCAAGTATATCAAGGGAAAAGAGAATAGAGTAGCAGATGCTTTAAGTAGGAGAAGATGCATTTATGCTATATCTACTTCTAGAACTTGGTTGAGAGAACATGTGTTAGAAAATATTTTAGGGGATGACCATTATGAGATGGTTAAGACATCATTACTTGTAGATCCATTAGATCGTCATTTTGATGGATACACCTTTGAGGATGATGGTGTCATGAGATACCAAGACAGGATGTATATTCCCGACCAAGCAGGATTTAGGAAGGTGGTTTTAGAGGAAATGCATTGTACTCCTTTTTTAGGACATCCAGGGGTAAACAAGATGATTGCCGATATGAGGCCATTGCATTTTTTGCCAGGGCTAAAGTGAGATGTGACAGCTTTTGTAGCCCAGTGTTTAGAATGTCAGCAAGTTAAGGCTGAACATGTCCATCTAGTAGGACTTTTGCACCCACATGATATACCAGATTATAAATGACAAGTCATCAGTATATATTTTATCCAAGGTTTACCCATAACACGACGCAAACATGATGTAATCTTGGTTGTAGTTAACAAACTAACCAGGGTAGCTCACTTTATTCTAGGGAGTTTGAGAGATGGATCTTTGGCTTTGGCCAAGAAGTTTGTCTAGGAAATTTTCAGATTACATGGGGTACCTGAGACTATCATATCAGATAGGGATACTAGGATGACATCGAGGTTTTGGAAAACCTTGAATACATCTTTGGGAACTAGGTTGAATTTCAGTACCACTTATCATCCTCAAACAAACGGACAGACTGAGAGAGTGAATCAAGTGATTGAGGATTTACTCTAGATGTATTGTATAGATCAGTAGTATAAATGGGAAGAGTACCTTCCATTGGTGGAGTTTTCCTACAACAACTCTTACCATGCTTCTTTGGTGATGGCACCTTTTGAGGCACTTTATGGATGGAAGTGTCGTACTCCTATCAGTTGGGATAGAGTAGAGGAAAGAATAATTATTGGTCCTGATATGCTGAGAGAGATGGAAGAATAGATGACTCTGATTCATACTTGGATAAAAGAAGCAACTAATAAACATAAGAGTTATGTAGACATCAACTGTACTTTTAGACAGCTTTAGGAAGGTGACAAGGTGTTTTTGCGTGTGACACCACATAAAAGATCAATCTCTTCTGGGAAGACTTCAAAGCTTGCACCGAGATATGTGGGTCCTTTTGATGTTTTGGAGGTCATCAACCTCGTTGCCTATAGACTTTCTCTACCCCTAGTTCTTTCTCGAATCCATAATGTCTTTCATGTTTCTTTGTTGAAACCCTATCATCCAGACACATCTCATATTCTTGATTGGCATGCATTATAGGTTCAGGATCCGGGGGTGGTGTTGGTGTTGCCTACCCACCTCATTGATCAACGTACCATCAAGGTTCGTGATAGAGATGTATTACAGTATAAGGTCCAATGGGACCGATTCTCTATTGACAATGCTATTTGGGAAGACACAGAAGACATGCATAAATCCTTTTCATAGTTATTTGCTTAGATTTATCTTCAGTTATGTTTTAAGCTTCGTAGTGAACTACTTTTTATGATTCCATAAGACATCAGGTCTATGTTATAACCCGATATGATGTTTTCAGATTATAGGACTATCTGCGTGATTGTTTTACTTTTGGTTTTAGATTTATGTTGGCTTGATCGAAGGTTTGTCGATCAAAGTCCTATTTAAATAAATGATATGGACATACTTTAATATGTTTTTCTCATGAATTGATGATGAAATTTTTAAATGAAGTAAAAAGTATGATGTAATATGTAGAATTTTTACTTTCATTATGAATCATTGCTTATGATGAATCGAAATGATGAATATGCTATGTAATTTAAATTCAATTATGGGTTTAATGAGACTAACCTACTGATGATCTTTTGAGTTTGAGCATGCATGATAGGAGACAAAGGCAGAAATGTGATTGAGGTAGGGATTTTTAATCTTCTCGGCAGCGGTGAGATCGAAATAATGGTTGCAAGCACACACTACTTAAATTATTTTCAAATCTTATAAGTTTCTTGACTTATTTCATAAGTGAATGTTTGGATAAAATAGTAAGAATAGATTTCTTTCTTTTACCCTT
Organism: Chamaecyparis obtusa; assembly: GCA_027943335.1. Taxonomy (NCBI): domain Eukaryota; kingdom Viridiplantae; phylum Streptophyta; class Pinopsida; order Cupressales; family Cupressaceae; genus Chamaecyparis; species Chamaecyparis obtusa. The sequence goes on along the minus strand of BSBK01008618.1, from coordinate 58,057 downwards.
TCTTGAGTGATTCTGTTATTTGGATGTGAGTGTTTTGAGTTAAAAACTTGTTCAAGTATGGTTTATTTAAACTTCAACATAAGGCATCAGGGACAATGCACTTTCTAAGAGGGGAAGAATGTCACAACCATTTTTTTTAAAACTCCTAAATCTATGTCTGAATTTAATTGATATCTATTTGTTAATGATAAGGAGTCATTTTTTTATGATCATAACTAGAAGTGAAATGTTTTAATTAATCAAAGACTTTGTTAAGTGTTGTTTCAAATTTCAAGGAAAGACTAAGTATAGATTATGTAAGTTGACTATTTAAAATTGGAGGTTCTATATCCATGGGTGACACATCTATGAGTATTTTTAATGCATTAGAGAGTGGTGGGTAATTAAAAAGGGAATATGCGCCTTGAGTAGGGAAGTTTATTTTGCAACAAGTGGGGAAAAAATATCATAAGAGATGGGAGAGTGCATAGAACAGGAAAATAGAGGAGTATTACACAGGAAGTGAGTGGGAGAAAGACAGAGGAAATTTGGAAGAGGACTACACTAAATGCTCAAGAAGACATCTATTTATAGAATTCATTGTTTAATTCCAGGTTCCCTTCTTGTTAAATACTCTTTTAAAATTATGGTACAGTAGTGAATCAAATCATTTGTTTTAAATTAATTCTGTTATTTTCTATGAACTATGCAAAAGTTGTTTGTCATGCATCCTCTGTTGCTCTGCTAAACTATAACTATTTCTTCAAATTTTTGTTCCAATATACATGCGTCGACCTTAGAAGCTTGACTGGAAATGACTCAGAGTAGAAAATGTCTTCTTTCAAAACAACAGTGGTGTTTATAATTATACACAGGAAATTTGGGATTACAAAGGGCTTGACCCAATTCAATATTCTTTAAGCATTCAATCTCTACGCAACTTCGCAGGATTGACTACAACCATTTTCTCTCATTGCTCGCTTTACTTCCAAAGTCTACCAAAACATTAACTTGAGAACAACTATGATCTCTATGTGTAGGACACTTCCAAAATTATTTCCTAATTTATAAAATGGTAGCAGCTCTGTGTCTTTCGCAAGAATGAATAAGGGAATCTTATAAATTTCAAACCTTTCACAAATGTAGAGCGATTAAGAAGATTTTTTTTAACATTCAGATGATTCTGAATATACTCTCAAGCGTTCAGGCCACAAGAGAAATTTGAAGACCATCGATTATGGTGCTTCCCCAAACTTAAGTATTTAGTGTGAATTTTTTTAAACATAATTTAGGTATATTCTTATGTATCAATCTGATAGTGCTACTATACTTGTTTCTTCTATGTGTGTATGATCAATCTATACTCAATTGTAAAAGCAATTGAAGACTCTAGAGTAGAGTTGTAGAACAGGGGAGACTTTAACAGTGCTAATATACTAGTTCTCCTCCCCAACTAATTCCCAGTAAAAGGCTCTGATTCAAACATGAGGTCACAACTCCAATTCCAGCCTAATACACGTGTACGCATACAGATCACCAACCCATGGTGTGATTTTGTGAGGGTTCAAAGAAGATGACGCAAATGAACCAATTACAAATCTCATTGAAGATGCTCATCTTCCTTCCAAAGCCCCTTAATACCTACCTAAAATAGAGCTTTCACTTCCTATATAAACGAGAACACTAGAGTCCCCACAGTAGAAAAGAGACGCAACAAAACTAACTCACAATAGAAAAACACAAACTGGATATGCCAGTTAGGGAAAAACTTCAGTTACATTAGATACTAACCTTCCTTTGTTCATTAGCGACATTTTAATTTAACTCTTTTTTGAAGAACTTTCATCTTCAATGATTTTTAGGTTCTTTTCATACGAGGCAACGAGAGTTTATGACTTCTTCCCTGTGTCATTTCTTCTCAACTTGTCCTGCAATAATGACCTTGTTATTTTTTTTTCTCTACAGGAAGCACTGTTATTGACAGAGAACATTGTGTTTATTTACATTTTATATATTTTCTTAGAATTTATGTGAATGTTGAGTGTGTAGTTTGAAAGTTTACCGGACTTAAGAGAATCTATTAATCTTTTTTATTAAGTGCATTATTTTTGCTACAGTATTATTCTTATTTAGTGAGTGTGTTTCATACTATAGAATTACTATGTATATTCATGTATGTTCATTTATTTGGAGTAAGATATCTTGGGAAAGGGTGCCGCATATGGGTAACAGAGAAGGGTAAAATGTAGATTCTTTTACCTGGCAGTAGCAATCAGGTCTTTTATGCTTAGGCCTAAGCTTGTAAACACATAAATGAATTTGTGTAGGTTAAGGACTTTCTCTCTGCCATATTTTTGTTCGTTCTACTTTGTGTGTAACAAAGTAGCTAGATCACAACTTGCACCAGATTCTTTTTCGTTCCATTTGTGCCGAGTTCATAGATCACTCATGTAGGGTCGGCAAGCTCTTCATTTCAAGATGAGCCCCGGGGGTGCTAACCACTCTATGGTTGGACAGAATAAATGTCTGAATCACATTTCTGTCTCAAGTTTTGCAGATGGACAACAGACTGTCCGATGGCATAGGAGATAAGAACATGTAGATGGACAACTGACAGTCCGATGACATTTAATGGAATATCTTGTACTTCTTTGACCTTAAGGTCATATGCTCTATTGTATGTATATATGTACTTTGACATTTTATGTTTGACAACATGGTCGACATACTCCTTATATTATTTACTCTTGTTATGTATTTCGACAGTTTGGTCGAACCTTCATATATTATGGCAAGGATATTCAACTTTATTTCATATTGATGTAATCTCTTTAAATCCAAATAAAATTTATGTCATGGAAAAATCTTTATTTGCTTTTAGACTAGTTATGTTTCGACTTTCTGAATTTTTCTGATCTAGAACTTATGTGTCTCTTATGTGTGATTTTCAGTTCTTACATTCTATGAGAAAATGACTCTAGAATCTTCAATGCAAATATAGAAAGCTGGAATGAATATATTAAATCAGTATATATTATGTCCACTTACAGAGTCCTCGAATCTGCTCAAGACACTCAGAAAAGAGTGTTCATAAAATGACAATCATAAAACTTATTAAAATCAACTTACATGTTGCAGAATTAATTGATCTGCTTATTATAAATACAGGCACTTAGAAACCCGTGAATTTGAAAAGCTAGTGAATCTGATCCATATCGGGCACAAAATTCTCAAGAAAGCTATTGTCAAACCAAGTCCAGGCTGACATAAAGGAATCTAAATACGATTCTGTGGTGACAATACTTTGCTCAAACCGAGTTATGGGTGGAAAAATGGCATCTTCCGTATTGATCTCAATAACCAGCTGTGCTACATTTTCTATAGCGTTATGCAATTCGCCTTGGCCTCCACCAAAATTATAGCCATTCTCTAAAATATCTGGATATGTCTTCTCCTTTTCTGACGTGGGTATCTCTAGTACACTGCATTTCACAGGGAGGGACATCCGCTAATGAATAGTATTCTAGAGGAAAAGCCGATGAAATTGTCGGAAAAATCGGGGAGGAATTTGCAAACCTGTGATTGCCGGTGAGAAGGGTGTTCATGGTGGCTTCATTTTTAGACCTCGACTGAAGCGTGTTATCGTCAAGAGAATTAATCGAAGCTTTGGCTTTATTTTTCTCGGCGATTCGTGGCTTCCCCTTAACACTCTTTCTCCGTGCAAACGATTTGGTGGCTAACTTTCTGCTCAAATGAGTATTCCAGTAGTTTTTTACCTCGTTATCTGTTCTGCCCGGCACTCGTCCTGCGATCAATGACCATCTGCAATAATAACACAGCTGCCCATTAAACCAAGATCAGCCATCAACTATAACAATCCTAAATTCCCATTACATTATAATTTTTGTTTGCAATAGTCAAAGGATTGTTTCGTGATTGAATTATGTTCTCAAATCGATGTTTTGGATCACAATTTAGTTGTCTATCAGCAGAGAAAGATTGTTTCTGGAATTAATTGCATATCCACTTTTCTCATTAACAATATATATTATATTTTTCTCATTAACAATATATATTATATTGTTGTTCGAGTTACAATTTAGTAATCTTATTAGAATAAGAGTGTTTTTTTTTGGATTAATTGTGTATATTTGTTAATCCATATTGAATCAATTTAGTGATCTATTACCACAAAGAGAAAAGCGATGGTTCAAAATATATACAATTGATTTTAGAGATAATCTTGGTGTTTTTCTTTGTGTATGGAAACAAATCATATTACATGAATGTGGGTCTTTATATCAAAAATTACAATAATTTGAGTAAACATACATCTAAATCAAAAAGTAGTTGTCTTCTACGATGCAATATTACAATGTAAAGTATGAAAAAGTAACATTATTGGCACAATGCTAAGCACTCGCAGATAAGGATCCCATCTATAATAGTAATCTAAATGTCCAACCTGGCCCAAATACATTCTTTGGATTTGAAAGTTAGTGAATAGCTTTTTATTAAAAATCATTATCTTCATCAATTGTACTCAATTAATTGAACTATTAATTTTTTAAATATTTAAAAAACATTTGAACACAATTTATTACAATACACTAATCTTCTCTACATCATAAGAAGGATTCAAACAATTGATGTAAATTAAAAGACACAAACTATTCAAAAGCACTTCACTGATGTTCGTGGCTATCAAGGGGTGAGAGAGAGAGAGAGAAAATAATTTCAATTTGTGATTAGAATCCAGTGACTTTACCGGTTACCTAGGAGATTGTGAAGCATAATGATGAGATCCTCTTCATTTGGGGAAATATGACCGTGCTTAAGATTTGGGCGTAAATGATTCATCCAATGCAATTTGCAACTCTTTCCACACCGCATCAAACTTGAGCCAAAACAATGTCCAAACATCATCGTTTTGGCAGTTTGAGCTTCATCGTTGTCAAGACATCGTAAAAGAGTACCGTCAAGACCTCGCCGATACAAGGTGTGAGATATCAGGATATAGTGGGAGGCTTGGCATAAAAAGGTTCATTTTTGGTTCCGAGATAGGTCAAGTGGAATGGTATTGTCTTTCAAGTAGGAATATATCTTTCCATAAGTCGGGGAATCTTGTCCGATAATATGATATATAATACTTTTATTAGGATCATCATACGCGGGATAAGTCAAAGATTCCACTAAGAAATCAAAATGGGCCTTTGTATCCTTTGCATCAAATAGAGAAGCAATTGTAGCCATAGCATCTATAGCTTTGTTATCATGCCTTAGAATTTTCTCAAAGGTGATGATGGAAAAATATTTCTTAAAGTCATGCACCATACGTTTATATGGTAACAAATTATCATCCTTGGTCTAGTATTCATTATTAACTTGATTGATAATCAATTAAGAATATCCATAGACATTCAATTCAGTGACTTTCCATTGCAGAGCCATCTTCAACCCAATAATCAAAGCTTCATACTCAGCTACATTATTTGTACAAGGAAAGAGTAACTTGTAATCCTTTGGTATTATATATCCTTGCGGTGTAACAAACAGGACTCCATCTCCCGAACCATGTTGATTATAGGATCCATCATAGTATAGCTTCCATGTCTGTGTAGATAATGTAATGTTAGGATATGTGCATCTAGAAATTTTGTATGTATAGGTTGATCATCTGTCAGTGGTGCCTCAACTAATTGATCTACAATTACTTGTCCTTTTATGGCCTTCCTATCCATGTAATCAATATAAAATTCACTAAGTAACATAACCCACTTAGACAATCTTCCCGTTAATGTTGTCTTGCTCAAAAGATACTTCAAAGGATTGATCTTTGCAACAAGCTTGATAGAATGAGACAACATATAATGTCTCCATTTCTGTGAAGAAATGACTACTGCTACACATGCTCTTTTAATTGGAGAATAGTTTAGTTCATATCCCACAAGGGTGCGACTGATATAATATATAGCCTTTTCTTTTCCTTCTTGATCCTATTGGGCCAGAAGAGCACCTAGTGAGACTTCTATAGCTCAAATGTAGAGAAAGAGTGGCTTGCTTGGAATGGATGACATAAGAGTAGGAGGATTTGCTAAATATTGCTTGATCTTAGTCAAGGCTTCCTCACACTTATCATCCCACTTGAATAAGATGTCTTTATGTAATAGGTGTTGAAAAGGATGACTTCTATCCACTAGTTGTGAAATAAATCTTTTGATTGATTGGAGGTGTCCTTGTAAAGATCTTAACTGACTGATATTTGTAGGTGAAGCCATCGCCATGATTGCCTTAACTTTTTTAGGATCAACCTCTATACCTTTAGCTGAGACAATATAGCCTAACATTTTGCCCGATGTGACCCCAAATGCACATTTCTTTGGATTGAGTCTAATTTGGTACTTTTCCATCTGGGTGAATATTCTATCCTGCACTCTTAAACGACCATCTCTATTTCTGGATTTTTCTAGAATATCATCAACATAATCTTCCATTATAGTATGCATCATGTCATGAAAGATTGTGGTCATAGCCCTCTAATAATTTGCACCAGCATTCTTGAGCCCAAAAGGCATCACATTCCAATAATATGTGCCCCAAGGACATGTAAAAGTAGTCTTCTCTTGGTCTTTTGCTGCAATTTTGATCTGATTATAGTTGGAAAAACCATCCATTAGAGACAACATCTCATGACTAGGCATAAAATCTACTATGATATAGATGTTAGGCAATGGGAAGTCACCTTTAGGACAAGCCTTTTTGAGATCACAAAAATATATACAAATCCTAATAGACTTATTTGGTTTTGATATTGGTACAATATTGGAAATCTATTCAACATAATCAATGGTGCGAATGAATCCAACATCTAGGAGCTTCTTCAATTCTACTTTAACCATAAGTGCAATATGAGGATGCATCTTTTTGAGTTTCTGTTTAACTAGTTTAATACTTGGTGCAATAGACAAGTGATGCATAATAATATTAGGATCCAGTCCTGGCATATCAGCATAAGACCAGACAAAGTTGACTTGTCTCTCTTTGAAAAACTGTGAAAAGGCTTCTTTCTCAGATTCTATTAAGGATGCTGTGACTTTGAGAATACACGGGGAATCCTCTATTCCAATGTTGAGAGGCAATGTTGGTTCAATAAGTATTGCAGATTGCTCTTGATACATATAATTGGGGAGAGTGTCAATCCTTCCATCTTCAGGTGCCTCAGAGAGGTTTTCACCCTTAGATACGTCTTTTCTTTTTACTTTTTTATGATCGAACACTGCCATTGAGTGGTTTTCACCATTAGATCTATTGATTATTTTCACATTTCTACGGCTGAAAGGATTGGCACCCTCTCCAAAATAAGCCATGTCATTGAGTTCTATCAGAAATCCTGACTTATGATCCCTTGGTGGTAGATGATCTCTAATTCCAATATAGTCAATAATTGTGTCATCATTATGGAAGACATCAAGTTTTGGATTATTGGGAGAATCCCAATCTATAAGCTTAGGATGAACAAGTGGTATTGGATCATTTGGGTCTATTTCAAAGGTTGAAGTGGTATTTATGGAAAATTTATCAAGGTTTATGATTTTATCAATAAGGTCTATTTCCATACTCTCATCTAAATCGTCTATCACAAGATAATTCTCACTTTCCTCACAATCACCAAGGGTAGTATTATGCAAATCTAATCCTAATGGTTCCGTCCTTGAACTCTTCCCCTCATGATAATCATTACTATAGGTATGGACAACATCAACTACTATCTCTTCAGTAAAGTCAAATAATGAATCCCATTCATAATCATTAGAGTCAGAATCATTATCATCATGATCTATAAGTCTATTAATGATTTCTATTGCTATCCTATGCTTTTCTAGATCTACATACATACCATATTTTTGGAATTGTAATGCAGGAGCTTTAGATGTCTCATGAAAAGGTGTGATCTTCTCTTTACCTTTAGGTTTGTTTGGTCCTTCTCCTTTATATCCTAACCCTATAGTGTCTATTTGGTAGTTTGAATTTTTTAGAATTGGTGTTATAACTCCTTCTCTCTGCAACACTATAGGTCCACTACCTTGGTATACCATCTTTTGAAACAAAGTATATCCTTTACCATATACATGAGGTGATATATATTCATGTTTTACATCTTCTTCATTCTTGTGAGGTTTCATCAAATGGTTAGCATTACGCTTTGCCGCTTCTTTTGATATAGTGCCCCCACTTATAAATGTGTCATAAACAAGTGTAGAAGGAACTTTTGTTTTTTATTTGATAATCAAATATCTTCCATATGATTTAGGAGATAAGGGTAACTCTATGATACAAAAGGTTTGACCCAAAGAGTACTCTCCCATACTTTGTTCTTTTATGTCTATCTTGATCCCATTAGATTTGGAAGTTGATGCTACATTACTTGGATTGATAGGTGTTGTTGCAAAACATCCTTCATGATTATAGGGTACCAAAGATTCAGGTGTTGCCTTCATAGTGTTGCAGTACTGAAAAGGATTTGGATCTCCTTTGATAGTTATTTCTTGACCATTATGTGGTAACTTCAAACACTGATGATAAGTCGAGGGCACAACTTGCATAGAATGAATCCAAGGTTTCCCCAAAAGAATATTATATGCAAGATCCATATCAAGAACTTGGCAAAGTACATCTTTGACTATAGGACCTACTCGGATAGGAAGAACAAAAGATCCCTTGGATGACCTCTCTTCTTCATCATAAGCTTTAATTGTGATTTTCTTCTTTGGATCTACAACATTTCAAGAAAATCCCAATGCAAGGACTAGTTTCAAAGTGCATATATTCAAGCCAGCTCCTCCATCTATTAGTACTCTTTTGATTTTATGATTTTGTACAAGAACTTCTATATGGAGTGGAGCATTATGGGGTTGATTTATAGCTAGATCATCATGCTTAGTGAAGGATAGTTAATGTGGAGTTGTCAAATGTCCCACCATATCTTGGAATTGGGCTTGATCTAGATTTGTAGGAACATTGGTTTCTAAGAGATCTTTCTCAAGAATATCCTTATGAGAAGGTGACAAATGCAAAAGCTCTAGTATAGATATCTGGGCTGGTGTTTTCTTCAATTGATCCAAAAGATTTTATTGATTAGAAACATTTGGTGTAGACTTTGGAACATAGACAAAAAATTTTTGAGAGGTAATAGGTTTAGACGAGACACCTTGAAGAGTAACCTTAGATTGGGCTCAAGTTGTAACATTAACTGGTTGACTCTCAGACTTTTCCTTTATAGTAATCACATTGACATAGTATTGGGAAGGATGACATTCATAAATGTGATTTACATACTTATAAGATGTGGTATTGTAGTTAGCTTGATTATCACCTTTAGCATTAGAAGAACTTCCTTTCTCATTTTCAGGAAGTGGATCTTTAAAAGCCGTATGTGACTCGTTTGAGGTATGTCCATCAACACTAATTTTACCACTTTCAATCAAGTCTTGTATCGCATGTTTGAGTCTTTGACAATCATTAGTTTTGTGACCTTTCCCTCCATGAAATTCACCATTGTCAGTATCATTTCACCAAGAAGGCTTCACCCTAGGTACAAAATCTCTAGTTTAAGGAAGTACAATGAGTTTCTTTGTGATCAACTTCCTTAATACAGATTCAAGAGATTCACCCAAAGGAGTAAAAGTTCTTCTACATGGCATAAAGGGTAATCTTGATGAATTGTTGTTGGTATTCTGATTTGCACTTTGATTTCTATAAATAGGTTGAGTAGCATTAACTTTTCTTGTGAGATTCAAAAGGGGTTGTGTTGGTTTAACATGTCGATTATCAATAATCCAATCATTGATGATATTCTTGTTTTTGTTCCAAAATTTAGACTTGTCATTGTTGTTGTTGTTGGAATTTAAATTTGAAGATCCAACATTGTCTTTAGAGTAAAGGTTAATCACACCTTTCTTAAGCATAGCTTCCTCAATTTTGATTCCATTTTCTATGAGCTTGTTAAAGTTTGGAGGACATTGCAATTGCAACCTATAGCTCATTTCTTGTGTAAGGTTATGCACAAAGATATCCATCTTTTCTTGTTTAGGGATTATTCGTGGATACTTGGCAAATAATTAATGCCATCTTTGCAAAAAAGTAAGGAAGGGTTGTCCATTTTTTTTTTGTGCATTGCAAAGATCATGCATAGTGACTTCATGTTTGATGTTATATGAATAATGAGTCACAAACTTGTCAATAAGTTCATTGAAAGATTTGATACCTGGAGGTAGTTTGGAGAACCATTCCATGGCTTTTCCTCCTAAACTACATTGAAATAGTCGCATGAGATATGTATCATTGTGGGCGACTTCAATACAAGAAGCACAAAATTCATGAATGTGGTCTTGTGGATCCGAATTCCCTTTGTATTTATCAAATTTGGGTACCTAAAAATGAGGGGGAAATGGAATCATTGCTAAATGTTTATCAAAAGGATAAGGACATAGATTATCTAAGGAATACTTCTTGGTTCATGATCCAGTTTGAATGTCACAGATTTTTTGTTGAAGCATCTAGATTTTTTGTAGAACGGGATCCAAAGATAATGTAGGTCCTTGAGTGTTTTGGGAAGTACTATGTTGTTGAGTGTTTTGGGAAGCACTATGTTGTTGAGTGTTTTTCTTTGCTCCATGAGCATGTGCCTCTTGAGCACCACTAGGGATTTCTTGATTGTTTATGATAGATGGTTCTTTAAGAGTGGAGACATAAAAATCACTTGGTAGTTTTTCCACTTGTTGAGAAAGCATGAGTAAATATATCTCTTTATCCATGTCTAAGAGTCTCTCCATGACATTAAAGAACCTAGCATCTCTTACATCATGATCTATGGGTTCTTCATCTGATGTAAAAATTGAATACTTTTTAGGAAGTCCAGACCAAAGGTTTTCCTCATCATTGTTATTTCCTTCCATCTTGTCTATAGATTCTAGATCAATGGTTTGTTTGAGCTTCTGAGATTGAGTTTGAACCATAAAATATGAAAAATGATCTTGGGGATGGAAGATTTTGATGAAAAATTTGGAATGTATTTGATTAGGTAGATGTAGAAATGGACCTAAAAGTATTGAGATAAGTATAACAATTTGATTATCTAAGTCTATAGGAGGTATGGATCTCACTATGATATGACAAAGAGAATCAAAAGATAAATAACCTAGGTAAGTTTGTTGATTGAGGATGATAAATCCTGATATGATAACTCACAAAGATCAAAATCTAATAAGTAAGGTAATGATTCAACACTAATTGGAAAATTTTGAAGATATGGAATGATTTTGAGGATTTTTTATGGAAGATAGGTGATGAATTTGAGTGAAAATGGTCAAATTGAAGATCAAAGGTCTGTAAAAATTGAATGTTTTTCCACAATCGCACTGAAGACTAAAATGGGTATTTGAAAAAGTAATTTTGAAAATCCTAAGGTCTATACAAATGCTCATTGTTGTGTATGCACAGAAACAAATGCATAAGACAGTTGATTATATGCGCAACAGGATAAGATAAATGTGCAGCAATGTTGGATAGATGCATTGTAAAAGAAACAAAAGAGCAGCAAGTTTGAACAAATGCACAACAAAAAGTGATAAATGCGCAGGTTCTAGTTTTTTGATGGTTTCACTTGCAATTTTTTGATTTTTTTTGTTTTCTGATAGTTATTTTTGGCAAAGTAAAATTGCATACACACACACATGGAAAACATAACTAATTTAATCTAATTTAATCTAGTATGAATGCACAAACATGCTTACAATTCCTAAGGTTGGCAAGGGCAATATTTGGTGAATCCCCACTTGGATAATAAAATCCAGCCATACAAATTCAAAGCAGAAAGCCTAGGAACTTGGAGGCATGAGCTCCTCCTTACGGTGTACTAACTTCTCTGGTACACCAAGTTCTGAATACAATGGGTCATTACTTCCCAAAGAACTATTATCTCTACTATGAACCATGAGTAATGTGGCGTGTCTTCATGGGCTTGGGTGACCCCTTGAGCCAGAAAATAGAGGGTTTTTGGCCACTAAACAAATTTTTTTAGTAAGGACATCCATTCAAGTGGTTATGATCGAGTCATTTTCCCAATTAAGGGGGCTCTCCCAATCCTTTCAAAGAAAGGTTTTCACCTTAACAATGTAGGGACTTTAATGCACCACTAGGGTACTAGAGGAGATTTTGGTTGCCACAACAAATTCACACCTATCCATTATAAGACTAATCAAAATGGTATTTTTTAAATACCGGTTTGGAAGGGCTAGGCTTTAGCCTATTACCGGTTGGGTCGTTCCTTGGGGTGAGTACCTCTTTCCCCACTAAAGACCACCCTCTATAGATTATAATAGTTTCTCTTACACCCAAGATCCATGAATGGTGAGGGGAGAGGATACATTGTTATAATCTAGGATTACAATTAAGCTATAAAAGAAAGACACAATAGACAGTTTGCTAAACTAAAGAAAACACATGAATTTGAAAAACATGTTGTATTTTAAGCCCAAACAAAGGTTATAGTTTATTTTGCAAAACCCCTAGGAACATGCAAGTAAACTATCAAAAAATTAGTAATGGGGTCTTCAGATTTACGTCCTACAAAACAACCTAAAATCTATAAGAATGAACAAAAACCCACTAAGATTGTTAGCTAAAAAACATAATGATTAGAAAATTGAAATTAACAACTGAAAATGATGAATGCATAGAAACAACATATATATGCGCAAAGACAGAGAAAGAATGCGCAGAATCTATCTATGCACAACAACAGTGTATGAAAGCACAGGCTGATAGAATTAATGCACAAGTTTAGCAGGAACACAACATAAAAATATGGATGCGCAGGAACATGAAACAATTGCGCAAAAAGATCAGAAAGTGAAAAGACATAAAAGAATAAAAATGACTAGCGGAAGTAGAATGGATGAACAGTAGGAATGGATCTATGCGCAGGTATCATGGCTGAATGCGCAGAAAAATCTCGTGGACTTCTGCACATAGAAAACTGAAAAATAGAATGCTAATTTTTGTGTGGAGGCCCCACAGTGGGTGCCAAAAATGTATGCAAATTTAGATGTAAACTATTCTAAATGAAATATTAACAAATCTAAGTTAAAATAACAATCTAAATGCTACCCAATGAAGATTACAAAATGATCAAATGAAGAACTAAAACAAATTCACCTTCACTCACCCATTGTAGCTTGTCTCCTTTGTGCTCCTTCCCTTGATTTCTTCACTAGTAGAATTTGGCAAATAAATGACCAGGTGACTAAAACTTTTAGTCACGTGACTAAAACTGATCATGTTCTACAAATATAAATGATTAAATAAATGACCAATTTGGTCATCAGGTAAAATCACAACTAAAATGACTAAATAATTAGTTTTTAGTGAAAGTTATTGCAAGCCTAAGTCATCTTGGGATATTGGTTTTGGAACCTCTTTTGGAAATCATTTTTTTGTCCTTTTGGAAAGGCATTTTGACTTATTGGTTGTGGGATGCTTTGCATCAATGTAAATAACCTTTTTCAATTAAAATTATGGAGGTGCATATAATGCATATATAAGTGTTTAAAATTATTTTGAAAGCTTAAGATATTTACGACAAAATCCTTAGAACATAAATTCTTATTTTAAATATATCAAATTAAAATTTAAAATTCACTACTACATAAAGTAGTATTTTAAGACATATTTTAAAGACGAATTGAAAATTTTGTCTTAAATATTTCAAGTTATTATGTTAATATTAAAAATAAAAATAAAAAATATTATTAATGTCTTATATTAATACTTAAGACAAAAGCATTTTCATTTATGGCAGATGAAGGCGGGAGAGATATATGGCAAAATGCTCATGCATTTTCATTTTGGGCGTAATTAGAGGCAGATGAAGGTGGTAGAGGTAGATGGGAGGAAAAATTTTGGAGGAAAATGAGGAGATTATTGAATAAAATTGCATGGATTGCTCTTCCTCATCATAGGAAATCCATCGAAAAACCCATCGGTTGGCTTGATGTTCTCAAAGAGATTGCCATTAACATAGCCTGCAAAGGGGAAAAACTCAGAAACTCATCGACTAGCTTGAATTTCTCAGAGAGACTACCATTGACAGTATGACCTACAAAGGGGAAAAACCACGAGTTTTCCAAACTAGAATTTCTACAAGTCAAAAGTGGTTAGTAACTAGCTTGTAGGCAACCCATTTTCTTTTTTATTTGTATTCTATGCATAATGTAGATCTATAACATAGATGAAGTCACTGTAAACTAAAATATATTGCTAAATTTCATGTGCAAGGGTTTGAAACAGGGGCACTCACTTTTTTATTTCCTTTGCAATTACGGTTTCCATCGCTGATGGAATTGGGGGTTTTTTGTTGTGCAATTTTCCCATTAATATAAATGTATGTATCTCAAGTATACCCCCTTAATTCTATATTAGAGACTAATTGAGTTAAATGGAAGTGTGGATCATGAGACTAATTGAGTTATCTTGTGTATTCTTCCACACTTCCTTCTACATTTATTCAATTTAGGACTAACTAAGATAATGAGAGATCATTAACGTATCATAAACTGAGATAAATTTTGTCTTTGGGGGAGGGCCCATCATGTCACCTAAATCACTATTTCATCGATCTATTGCCAATCTAATTTTAGAGAGCTATATATCTTGGAAACAAGGGATACTGATTCATAGCCATGAGTGTCATCTAATACCCTATTTCTTTAGACCCATTGCTGAGATAGATGATGAATGGAAGAACTTAAAATAGTTTAAAAATATGATAATTTCTATGGAATATAGGTATTATAATATGGAATGGATATTTTCATCATGTAGAACACATTGAGTGTCTTTCATTGCCTATACCATCATCTAATAGTTACATGGAGACTTTTAATCTTCATCTATTGGCGATGTTATCTTGGTAAAGACTAAGATACCTACTATCCTAGCTTGTATGAACACATCTTTAGGGAACAATCAATCGACTCACATTAATCCTCCACATATTGTTGTATCCACAATTGAATATACTTCATCTCTTCCAATAGAGGACATTTCACCTCCTCTAGTTGAGAACAATTCATCCACTATTATTAATTACAAGCTTAAAAATACTTATTTAATAGCTTGTAGTCGCTTGGCCTAGCGAGCTATGGATCATCTCCCCAAGATAGATTATTGAGACAAAATTATACTAGACATTGCAAACTTACAGGACACCACTGAGGGCATTCCTCTTTCATGATATAATTTCTATAGAGTTTATTATTCTCCTAATTCAAGAGTACATTCATATCCTCATGTTCTTTCTTATCCTACATTTGCTTCTATCATGGTAGTAGTAGATTATCATTGCCCCAACTACCACCATACATCCATGGTCATTGTACCTGAATTCTTTATGGCACATGATTCATATTATCACCAATTGTCACACTTCAACATCGGCTTCGAGATAATTGATCAATATGATCACTAATAAGTAGCTAAATTTGTGTTTTTTCCTCCCCTTTCTAACACTCTTCGTTGACATGCCATATTTACATAAAGGTAAGATATCTTTGAAAGTAGTTAATAGAAATCACTATAAAGAAGGAAAAGTTCATAGTTTGGATTACTTAGAAATTTCAAATCTTTAAAAGTTCAAAACTCTGTCTCTGTTGGATGTATGATGTACAAAAAAAGATAAACAAATACTTTTTAAAATTATTTTAATCCTTCTTGAAGAAACTAAATTCAGTCATATATAAATAAATTTATATAGATGGGTTTATTTCTTACATATGCTACAACATATTTGACTATTTGATTTATAAAGTCTCTTCAAAAAATCCATTGTCAACATATCCCCTGTAGGCACTCAATTATGGAATCATGTCTCTTAGGAATTTAGTCAATTAGTTTGTCCCTTTTCCATGCTTCATCATTTTTCACACATACATACAAATGATCACATTTTAAATATCTTCACTCTTAACGAAGGGACTAAAATGCCTCTAGGAGACTACAATCCCAAACGCTGACTGTACCCCTCCAAACGAGTCACAGTCACATGTATCAATTAGGTACCCGACCTTACTAACAAATAAAACACTGAAATGATTGCATGGAAATATAGGCAACACCTTAGACAATGGTCTTACATCATTACCCAAACATTAACACATCACAAAATACATTTTAAGTCACAGCCTTTGCTGACTGTACCCACGGGAAGATTCACTGTTCCAAAGAGACGACTGTTCTTTTATTGATTGAAAACATTTCATTGGTCTCTTTACACGCATCACTAGTTTAATGTGCATTTCATGTAATCCCTACATCATTTGAAATTCTTATAACAAGATGTTGTGAAGTTCCTCCATTTTGAGCTCTATGATAATATTATTTGTACCTTATATGAGATTCGCATAAGATATCTTATGTTATTATCTTCTGATTAACACATTTTTATATTCTAATACATTGTGCTTTGAACTAAATCAAACATAAGATCATTACAATGGGATTTCCCACACTATAGCTGGTGCAGGGCACCTAGGACTTGAGTTTTATTTCTTTCATTGTCATAACTGGATGTGACTTAGATCCATCCTATGCTTTGTTTTTGGTCTATCTTGTGTGCACATGGATCTTATTGGTACACTTATAAACCATAAGTCCTTAGTTCACTGGACTATCTCTAGTGTTTTATGCAATTTCTGTGTTTTGGTTGCAGAAGTGTTTCAAGGGTCCTGTGTGCCTTATTTTTGGACATTTGTAGGCTCTTAGAGTCATTTCCCACTTGGTGGGATGCTTACTTGTTGGTTTTATTAGGATTTGTCAAAAGTTGCAAATTGTGCAAATGTTGTCAACGCAACATTTCATTAAGATGTTGCTCGACTGTTGCAACTTGATTCCCAACGGTCTCAAATTAATTTGAATTAGTTAGATCAGTTAGGGATTAGTTTTTGAGGTGTATGAAATCTTTCCAATTGATAGATTGGGAGAGGTTACCCTGTGAAGCATTTTTTAATGAAAAAACTACCATTTCTGAGCTAATTTATGTCTGCACAGCTGCATACGGATTAAACTAGTAGATCAACTGTTATTTCAAGGTTGGGGCATGAGCCTTCTTTCATTTGCAGGTGGTTTGGATTGATTTGGTTAACAATTGAATGAGTTATCAATTTCCCTGGTAGAGCGGGTCTGAAAACCTGCCATTTTGGCACTGTTATGGAAATCGGCCTCTAACTTGTGTTTTCACCATTGGAAATCAATGCCACTAGGTGAAAAGCAAGTTAAGGTTATGTATTCTAAGATTCTGATGCAGGAGCATCCTGGGTGTAAGAGCAATCTTGCATCACCCAAAAATATTTCTGTTTTTATATTCAATAAGGGCTATTTTGTGCAGAGCTGCTATTTATGGAAAGTTACTATTTTTGGTAATTTTCGTATGTGCTCAGGATGATCTGATTTCTTTCTTGGAGGTTGATTTTGGTCATATAAGTCTGTCAGTAAAGCTTCATTGCCAGATCAAGTGTATATTGGAAGATATTGAAGATTTTCGGTATTGGCAGCAGGGTACAGAAACTTTGAACTCAGTTTTGAAGGCTTTAGAGGCCCCAGACGAGGTCGAGAATTGAGGTGATAGGCGCTTGCGCCGGTTAAGCCTGTAGAGCGCTTCGTGGCGTTTCCGAAATGGGGTTATAATAGCCGAGCGGGTCAACGGGTGATGACTTATGGTCTTCGGAAGTTGGGCCACCTGAAATGGCGAAAAATAATTTTCTTCAAAATTTCTGTTCGGGTTTCAAAGGTTATCTTGAGCCGACTATGATGTAATAAAATGTAAAATAAAATAATTCTAAGTTTGGTCGGCCTTAGGGCTAAATTTCTGGAACCTTCTCGGGCGGTGAAAATTGCCTATATAAGGAAGGCTGTATTATTGTCTTAGGAGTTCAGAATAGTTCTGGGTAGTAGATCTGGGTAATAGTTCGAGGCTTTGTCCTATAGAATATTGTAGGGGAATGCCCATGTGGCTTTGCATATTGTAATTCTGAAAGTTTGTAATTCCACATTTGTGGAGATAATAAGAAGCCAATTTTCTGTTCTTGCATATTGTTGTTGTTTCTCTATTTCTGTTATGTGTTTGTGGTATTAAGGGGAGCACCCTTCATCAAGTGGTATCAGAGCAGGTTTTCTTGAGTGTGTAAACAGATCGCCAACTGTGAGGCAGTTTGCACCAGGACCGTGGTAAGGGTTTCAGCGCGCATCGCGAAAATGCCTCCACGAAGAGAACGTGGCGGAAGAGCTGGTGCTGTGACACCTGAGGTTAGAGAGCTGCAGAGACAAGTGCGAGCATTGCAAGAAGAGATTCGCAGAGGAATAAATCTTAATGTCAGAGATGAAAGCGAGGATGAAGCCGAAGAAGAATATCAAGCAGGAGAAGTTGAAATTGTGAACCAGGAGGAAGAAAGACTTTTTCGGGCCATTTCCAAGATTGGGAAAAGACCTAAGATTGAGGTTCCTACATTTTCTGGAAATCTTAACCCAGAGGAATTGATTGACTGGATCAATGAATGTGAGGAATATTTTGAGTACGAAGATGTTGACGATCCTGATAGAGTCAAATTTGTGAAGGCCAGACTGAAAGGTCATGCGAAGATCTGGTGGCAAGAAATTCAATTGGAGCGAAATAGAAGAGGGAAAGATAAAATCACAAGATGGGATCGGATGGTGGATAAATTGAAGCGGCAGTTCATTCCTGTTGATTATGAGCTTGACCTACTGAAAAAAATGCAGCGTTTGAAGCAAGCAGGAAGATCTGTTCAGGAGTATATAGAGGAGTTCTATCGACTTCTCATCAGAACAGGCCATGCAGAAGCTAATAAAGAGAAAGTTGTCCGATACCTTAATGGGTTAAGGCCAAGCATTCAGGAGGAGCTGACTCTGGTTCGAATGAACAGTATTGAAGAGGCATACCAGTTTGCCCTAAAAGTAGAGGAAAAGCTGAACAAGAAGTTTGAGAGCAGACAAAACGGAAGAGGTCGCGGTGGACGATCTGGTGGACAGTCATATGGTGGCCGAAATGAAGATTCGAAAAAGAAGGATGAGGCCAGTAGCAGTCAGAATCAGCGAGGAAATAATTCCAATCGCTTCCAGGATCAGAATAATAGAGATCAGAGAGGAAGAGGAAGAGGACAAGGATCTGGAAGAGGTGGCTTCCGTGGAACATGTTTTCACTGTGGAGAAGAAGGTCATAGGGCATTTGAATGTCCTCAGCGCCAAGGTAGAACAGACAGGAGAAATGAAGGCCAGGCCAGAGTTGCACATGTAGATGAAGATGCCAGATCATCAAATTCTGAAGATGCTGAAAGAGGAGAAACGTTGATTAACAGAAGAGTCCTGTTGAGTGGTGAGAATGAACCTGAGCAAAGAAGGAGCCTGTTTCGCACCAGGTGCAAGTGTGAAGGTAAATGTTGTGATGTGATTATTGATAGTGGAAGCACTGACAATTTGGTGTCAGAAGAGATGGTGACAAAGTTGAAACTCAAGAGACAGAAACACCCACATCCATATCGGATTGCCTGGGTACAAGATGGCCACAAGGTCATGGTCAATGAACAATGCCTAGTGAAGTTCAAGATCGGCGGGTACCAAGATGAGGTACTATGTGATATCATCTCTATGGATGCATGTCATATGTTATTGGGTAGACCGTGGTAGTTTGACAGATGTGCTGTACACGATGGTCGTGCGAATACCTATTCCCTGAAAAAGGATGGAGTGCGACATAAGCTAAAGCCATTGAAGGAGACCGAAGAAAAGGTATGTGGTAATGCAAGAATAACATTTGTTGATGGAAGGAAATTCTTAGATGGTATGAGGCATGAGCATGTATGTTTTGCTTTAATTCCAAAAGCTGGTAAAGAGGAAGTAGAAGATGTTCCTGTAGAAGTTGCAGATTTGTTGAATGAGTTTCAGGATATTGTATCCGATAACATGCCTGATGGATTACCACCAGTCAGGAAGATCAGTCATCAGATGGACTTGATCCCAGGAGCGAGTTTGCCGAATAAGGCAGCACACAGAATGACACCTGCAGAAAGTGAGGAGTTGAACAGACAAGTACATGAACTGTTACAGAAAGGATTGATCCGTGAGAGTCTGAGTCCTTGTGCTGTACCAGCGGTATTAGCACCAAAGAAGAATGGAGAATGGAGGATGTGTACAGATTCTAGGGCAATAAACAAGATCACAATCAAGTACAGGTTTCCATTGCCACGAATGGATGATATTATGGACTGTTTGAGTGGAGCTGTGTATTTCTCAAAGATAGATCTGAAGAGTGGATATCATCAGATTCGGATCAGAGAAGGAGATGAATGGAAGACTGCCTTCAAAACAAAGGAAGGACTATATGAGTGGTTAGTCATGCCTTTTGGGCTAACCAATGCACCGAGCACTTTCATGCGGCTTATGAACGAGGTTCTGAAAGAATAGTTCTGGGTAGTAGATCTGGGTAATAGTTCGAGGCTTTGTCCTATAGAATATTGTAGGGGAATGCCCATGTGGCTTTGCATATTGTAATTCTGAAAGTTTGTAATTCCACATTTGTGGAGATAATAAGAAGCCAATTTTCTGTTCTTGCATATTGTTGTTGTTTCTCTATTTCTGTTATGTGTTTGTGGTATTAAGGGGAGCACCCTTCATCAGATTCCTAAGGCTTGGAGTTGGGAGTGCATGCTCGATTCTTCTGGGGTGATGCCCTAGGCTGAATATCCACCATGTATTCAGCCAGCGAAGAGGAAGTCAACATGATGGAGCAAAATAGTAGTGTAAGGGGTCCAAGCTGTTGATTGTTTTGAAGTATTTAGTGATGATTGAAGACTACCAAATGACTACATTGAATCCACAGACCCATCCTAGAGCCATTCCATTAGATCCTAGGCTAAACTGATCAACTAGACTGGAGGGTCCCTGTGACAGTTTGAGGGTGCAGGAGTAGGATTAGTGTCTATTGTTTTGGAGTCCATTAGGGAAATGTTGGAGGATCCCAAAAACATGCTCAATAGAACTGACCTCTTGTTTATTGCTAAGTTGGAAGAGAAAAGCATTTTGTGGAGACCTAGTAGAACTAGGATTCAGATTGAGAACTTGTGTTGAGAGATTGCAGAGATTGGGTGATTGTGCAAAACCTTGTGTAGAGGAGGTAAAGGGGAGGTGGTAACCCCTGATAGAATTTTTTGAGTGGCTGGATCAACAACCATTGGGCAATCAGATTGCAGAAAAGAATATAGTTGGAGACTGGCAGAGACAAAATAAACTCTGAGATCTTTATAACTGCTGACCAGTACAATCCAATTGTATATCCTCTACAAGGGAGCTGGCTAGATTGGTGAACATTAGAAAGGATCCCATCATAAACCATTTTGCTAAGTCAATATCAGGAGCAGCCATAATTAGAAGCTTCAATCAGGAGACTCGCTTCATAGAGAATAATCTGCGCCTGATTGATGATTATTCAAGGCCTTCTTTTCACAATGACACAACAATGGAATGGCTATGTCTTTGGCAAAATTTTCTGTCCAATCTTGTATTTTTTCTCTCATTGACATTTCTAGTAAGCTTTCCTAAGGGTACAATTGATCCAAGTAAGCACCATTTGTGGAAATACCAATCTTCACTCTTTTATTAAACAAGCTAAAGAAGTAGAAGGCATGTTAACTTACTCTGATAAGATTCTTCTACATCGTGTGCAGGTCTTGTTGGCTTGGCCGTGTCATATGGATTGAATTTGAACATAGTTTAAGCTTGGGTCATATGGAACCTCTGTAATGTGGAAAAAAAATTGATTTTTGTGGAGAGAATACTGCAATATTCAAATATATCAAGTGAAGCTCCGTTGGTGATTGAGTCTTCAAGGCCAAATCATGACTGGCCATCGTTGGGCACTATAGTCCTTCAAAACTTACAGGTGATTGCACCAAATTTAAATCTTGACAGCACATTTGAAAGCTTTCATTGTTGAGATTTTGATGTCATTGTGGGAATGTGATTAGGTTCTCTATGCAGGACACTTACCATTCGTATTGAAAGGCATTACATGTGAATTTCCTGGAGGGACGAAGGTCGGGATAGTTGGAAGGACTCGTAGTGGAAAATCTACACTACTTCAAGCTATGTTTCATATCATAGAACCCACGGGAGGGAGAATTCGTATTGATGGTGTGGACATCTCAATGATTGGATTGCACGATTTAAGGTCTAAATTGAGCATTATTCCACAAGATCCCACACTTTTTGAGGGAACAATAAGGAGCAATTTAGATCCACTTGAAGAACATTCCGACTCTGAAATTTGGGAGGTGAGATATTTTTAAAGGAATTGGTTTCGATGCCGATGATCTTCCTTGGATGTTAAAAGTCTCTTTTAAGTGTAATCATTTAGAATACTTTGAACTCTGTAGACATTTTAAATGCTGATAGGTCAAAACTAGTAAGTTCTAGAAACAAAAATCTTTTTGCAACCAAAATCTTTATGCTTCACACCAATTTGAAAGGAAGAATATTTTAGCCCTTCTAAAATAGAATAAGTGACCTTTGCAGGAAACCAAAACCTAAAGCATTGTTGAAAAACTCAGACAATGCAATAACTTGACTAATTCAAAAAGGAAAAAAAATGAAATTTGGGGTTTAAAAACACTCAGCAAATTTCACAAACCATTAAAAATCACACAGTTTTGCAAACATGTTCTTAAAAAACATGCATATTACTGAATTTAGGTAACATATTACTGATTCTCGTCAAATATGGATGAAAACTAGAGCTCAATACACATCTTAGACTATAAAACAAGTTTTTTAGTCTGTTTTTCAACTATAGATAAAAACTAGAGCTCAATACACATCAGACTAGAAAACAAGTTTTGGAGTCTGGTTTTCAACTATACCCTAAAGTTTGATCTTGGATGCAAAATAAATATATATTTTTTCATCATCCAATTATTCCAATCTAATTGGATACATGGAAACTTCTAAGGAATGAAATGCCTTATCCAAATGTACAATGATAAACATAATGTTCTTCGTTTCAAATTTACAAATTATAAATTGTATTTGTAGAAGTTCTTTCAAACACAACTATTTCTATGGTTACCACTCCTTGCAAGTTTTCATTTTGGGCCGATATAATCTCTTTGTACTTATATTTTTATAAGTATGGCTATATTTGTAGAAACTTATGCTATTTGGTCAAAAAGATCCTAATAAAAACAGTCATGCCACTACAAATATTCTATAGAATTATTATTATTTATAGTGGAACTAATGTAACAAGTAAATACAATTTTTTTTTCTTTCTATTTCATTCTGACTAGAATGTGGACTTAAATCAGCTTTCATTTGTCATTTCATGCTCTGGACAAATCTCTGCTAGGAGTACTTGTGCGGTCTAGCAAACATAAGATGGATACATTGGGTCAGTTTTTATATCCTCTTTTCCATTTGATCATTCCTGTTTATTTTTAGCTGATAGTAGCAGTACCCAAATTGGAGTTTGGGACAACGTCAGTTAGTTTGTTTAGGACGTGCCCTGTTGAAGAAAAGTCTTATTTTAGTCCTAGATAAGGCTACAGCCTCAGTGGATACTGCAACTAATAACATTATCCAGCGGACATTACGATTAGTGTCACCCTCTACAAAATTGTGAGCTAGGAGTTATAAAGTGGTGTTAGAGATGTTTTATAGAAGCTTCCATTCCTTTTATGATTTCCTGATCTAGATGGATCATTCAATAGGTGATGCATGATGGAGAGATAGTTCAAGTTGGAAGCTACGATGATCTCCTATTGAGTGCCACAAAATTTTTAGAGCTTGTTGGTGTACACCATCAAGATTTGCATACTATTGGAGAAGCAGAGAAAGATAAAGTGAAAATTCCACAAGTAGTAAAAGGATTCTGCAATGCCCTAGAAAATGAACACTTTTGCCTGGATTATTCAGTCTCGAGCAGCTAATTTGGGAGTCACCACAGGTAAGTTGTTTCAGAAAACTTATTGTAAAATTGTTAGCTATGTTAAGGCCATAGGACTCACTTCTTTTTCCGTCCCATTGTTTGTCTTTGATTTTTTTGAAATGAATAAAGTTATATAGAAATTCCCTTTGTTTCTTATGAATATTTTGTGTCTTAATTTGTTTGGCCTTTTATTCTTTATTTTTTATTCTATTAATTGTTTTATTGGCACCCCACTCCTTATAGACAATAATTCAGTAGCTAATTTTCTCACTCATTTTGCAGGCAAGCACCTTGCAGAACAGAGTACCCTAGAAGTATAAATTACATACTATGGCTACTAGCAGAAGTGACTGTAATTGCATCAGATATACTTGAAGGTGACCAATACACTTCCATATCCTACATCTATTTTAGTAAAATCAATGAATAGAATTAAAACCACTTATGCCCATAAGATAAGAATTGTCACATTCTAGTTTAGACAGTATGTCTAAACTTTGACTTCTTTAAGTAGCTCATTTAGAATCATTGGGTCTTATTGGAAAAGCTAATATGATAGTAGATGAGCTATCTAAACAAATCAAAACTTAAAAAGCACTGTTTAAACTTTAAACTTGATAATAGATGATTTAAACTTGTCCTAGTATTGCCAAATCCCCTCAGCTCTGACATTTTTTGGTTATGTTGTAGATGCTACCTCTGTTTCATTTTCTGTGGACAAAAATTCATTTTCTATTTCTTGTTATCTTACTGGAATGGCCTTAAGCATTCCTCCTACATTTTTGCAGGCTAATTCACTTATTTTGATAATTTGTGCACCTCAATTGCTTTTTTTCCCTTTCATAATTCACCACTTCAATAACTAAACTATGTGTTCAAACTTTTCTTGCAACATACCAGTTATTGGAACTACTTTTGCATGGGATATGTTGTTTCACATACCTATATGGGTTGGGGTCATCCTAACAGGATTCAGTACTCTGCTCCTCCTTGGGCTATAGAAATATGGGGTACTCATATTTTATTTCTCACATATATGCATACAGGGGGAAAAAATATATTTTTTCCTTTTTCTTCCTCGTTTCCAGGTTGAACTTATAGATCCCTCTTCAATGATATTTTGAATATATGTGTTTAACATTAAGAAACCTTGCTGTTGAATCCTTTTCAAATCTCACTTTACAAAATTTTGGAATTACAGATCAGAAAATTGGAGTTGCTAATAATATTCCTAGTACTCACAATGGGCGCTTGCTTCTTTGCTAAACTTGGAAATGTAAAGCCCAAGTCCACAGAGCTCTTGAAAGGGATTTTTGTTCCTCAATTGAAAGGAAATGGAGCAAATGGTCTTGCAATCTCTCTGTTCGCTGCCCTGGTTATGCCGTAAGTTATACTCAATTTCTCCCTTCTAAAGAAACTTGAAAAAGATTTGTAAGAGCTCCTGGAGTAAATCTAAATTTTATGAGGTAGACTTTCTCTCTTTATTTTGATGAAGGATCAATGTATGACATAAATTTAAATATACATAATCTTCTTCAAAAGCTCCTATAAATCTATGACATGGACCTGATATTTAAAGTTAAATAAGTATGACAATTTTTGTGTACCCCAGCTGAATGTAGTCTATTTGATGCCCAGTACAACTTATTTCTCCATTCAACATTAGTACTTTCAAGGAAAATTCTAGCTTCTATTTCTGGAATCAACATAAGTTAAATTTATATGTTTTGAGGCGTAATTTTGAACTGTAAATTCTAAATTTTGACTTGTTTAGATAGTTTATTTCTTCATTTAGCATTAGTTCTTTTAAGGAAAATTTTACCTTCTATTTCTGAAACTAATGTAATTTGAATTTCTATGTTTTAAAGTGAAATTTAAACAATACAATCTAGATTTTGACTTGTTTAGATAGTTTATTTAAAATTACATTAATATCTGAAACTATTTACATCGTTGGAAAGGTTTCAACAAGCTTTAATTTCAGTCTCTTAAATTCAATGCTTTCAATTATTTCATTTAGGGGACCTGCAAAAGTATGCATTCAGTTATTCCATTTAGGGGACCGGACTTTAATATGTTTATTTGCTATTGGATCTCATCAAGCTATCATGGAATGGGTATGTGCACTTCCTTTAGATATTGTCCATACCATTTTTCAATTAGCTCTTCAATTTCTCGATTGTTCCCAAGATCATGCTCGAAAGCATGCTGCTTTATTCTTTGGAGTTTCATTTGTCTTCCAAGCAGTCCTTGAGGCCTTTGATGCGAATGATGGTCTAAAAAAAATGTTAAATCTCTTAAGGAATGCAATTAATATAAGATCAGGAGTTGGTAATGCAACATTTGGAATGTCTGGCACAAGTCCACGAATTGATCAAACATCTACTGATCATTACTTATGTAATCTAATGTGTTATTTTTTATCTTTTTGAAGAAATGTATTGATAAACTCAAAGAAGGGGATAAAGTTAATGTGTTAGATCCATATGATGGTGTTGTTGTGGGTATTGGGAGGATTCACTCCTTGTCTATTATACATGGAGTCAACTTGAAAGGAACTGGAGATGAAAATGTAAATATTTTAAAGGTCACAAGTAACTTACCCCTTTCTTATGAAGACAAAACAAATGGGGCTATTTGTCTAAAAGAGAAAGAGGGAACTTTCACACGATGGCCACTAAAGTATTTGGCAAAAATGGCATAGTTGATCAACAAGTTTATTATGTGTTATTTGCTAGAAATTTTGTGTCACTGCTTTATATTACAATATTTTCAATGTGTTGTTTAGAGATTTTAATCATTAAGGTGTATTTGAAAGAGTTGGAAACTCTTAGACAACTTTGACATTTTTTATTATATTTATGTATATACTCTCTAGACAACTTTGACATTATAATTTGATATATATTTGCATTAATTTTTCTTATTGGAGACTACCTTTATTTATTATCATGATGTTGAATCAATCTTTTAATTCTAGTTTGTCGTAGCTTGTTCATGTGTAATACTCTTATTTTCTTTTATGATTTAGTTCAAGTCTAATATTATATTTTTTTTTGCATTTTAAAATTTATAAAATTATTCATTTCGTAACTACATTTACTACCAAATAACATAAATGACCAAATGAACTACCAATTAAATGAGCAATTAAATGACCAAATAAACTACCAAATGACCAAATAAACTACCAAATGACCAAATAAATGACTAAATAAGTGACCAAATAAATGACCAAATAAACTACCAAATGAGCAAATAAATGACTAGATAAACTACCAAATGACCAAATGCATGACTAAATAAATGACCAAATAAACTACCAAATGACCAAATAAATGACTAAATATATGACCAAATCAATGACAAAATAAATGACTAAAATAGTTTAGTCATAAATTTGGTCACGAGATAAATGACTGGTAATAAACTACCACTGGTCACATGACCAAATTTGGTCATTTATCTACAATTTTTGGTAGTTTATTTGGTCATATATTGATTTTTTTGTACTAGTGCTTGGAGGTGTTGAGCTCTCAGATTTCCAAATGAAGCTCCTTCCCCAGATGCTCTCAAAGTGTAGAGATTGAGTGGATTGAATGCAAAATGGCCTAAGCTTGATTGTGCAAACTAATGGATAAAACAATATGGAAATGCTAAGAAAATGACTTTAGCCAAGGTGATGTGTCAGATGACTAGGTGGATGAGGTGGACTTAGTAATTTTTAGTGATTGTGTAATAGATAGGAGAATAAGACTATAGTGAATTTATCAAATAAATTAAATAATTTATTTAATAAATAGATGAAATAAATATTAATTAGATAATAAATATTTAATTAATTAATGAAGTCACTTTTTAGTGTATACAATAATGTATTTTGATTGGCTAAAATTAAAATATTTAATCACTAATTAATTTCCACTAGTTCCTATAATTCTACTGCCTATGGTAGGAACTAATAAAAGAGATGATATTATAAACATATTAAAATAATAATAATCCTCATATTTTCTAACAAAGCATGTTGAACTACTACACAAGAATCATGGAAGTACCTACATATGTAGATTTGGCTCAAAACTTCAATATTTGAATTCCAATAACAATACCACAATATTAAAATCTATTCACAACTAATCTTATTAATATCTTGCTATACCTCTTTCATCCCATACTGACAATATTAATAATCATTCAATATTAAATAATGTAATTTTGAGAAAATGTATAGAGATGAACTATGTTGGTTTCTTTGAGCTCTGCTAGGGTTTTGGGTTGTGTACTACTATTCTAAATAAATATTACATATTTGTGTGCCATACCTCATTTACTACGAGATCCATAGGGTTTATTATGGCTCCAACCAACTTTGGCCCAACAGTTGATGTTTGTGCTAGAGTTATTGCGACGAAATCTCATGGCACACGTGAACAAACATTCGCGCAAATTCGTCCCAAAAGTATTTCATGATGTATGTCCTCAACTAATGTTGTTCTTCCGATTGAAGATTTTGATAATGCCTGCAAGTGGCTAGAGAAATGCACCTTGATAGGTTATTTTGTGGGGAGGGTCCCTCGTGAAAGCACATTGTAGGAATGGGTTGCCAAAGTTTGGTCTCCTCATTGAGTCTTGCTTCATGGTGTTCAAAGCCTTACCAAGGGATTTTTTTTCATTTCTCGAACCCTACCCATGTTGAGACTATCCTCTCTCATAGGATATGGAACATTCAATCTTCCCTTTCAGTTTTTTAGTGATGCTCTCAAGACTTCACTGTCTCAGATGAAAAAATTTAAGGGTCTCTGTGTGGGTTGAGTTCCCTGATCTCCCTCACCCTTGTTGGCCATTAATGCAAACCATTGCTTAGTCTGTTGGTAAGGTGATTTGTCTTGAACCAGACTTTATTTTCAATGCTCATCCTGAAAAGAGGGTTTTTGTTGAGGTTGACTTCTCTTGCAACCTTAAAGAAATTATCAATATCTAGGTCAACTTATCTTGCAACCTGAAAGAAACTGTCGATATATAGGTGCATGGAAACACCTTCACCCAAAAGGTTCTCTATTTCAACCTACCCAAAACCTATTAGAGGTGGCATTCAAATGAGCACAAGATCAAGGGCTATCATTTGGTTGTGCCAAGGATGAAATCCCCTCCTAAGGATGCCAACTCCCACCCTATGGAGGGAGTGAAGAAAGATGATGGATGGACCATTTTAGTTCAAAAATGTAATAAATATTTGAATTTGGCCTAGAAGCAACCCATCAAATCATCTTATCAGCTGTCGACAAAGACTCCTCTCCAGGTTCCACCTGCTTAGGTGGTCTCTATGCTGATAGTCCCTATTTCAAACTCTAGCCAGCAAGGGAAGAATTTAGCTAAGAGTTCTTCCCGACCTCCTTGGGTTTGCACTCCTCAAGCTACATTGGTTATTTCTATTCCATAAAAATTATGCCACTCTTGCAACCCTCCTAGGCATGCTGAGAATGCATATAGTGGTTTACAAAAGTAGAGTGTTATATTAGGAGGGGATTCTCTTCCTATCTTCAGAACCAATTCAGATTTTTTGCATAATAGTTTCTCCTCTCTTGGAGATGAGTATGATATGCAAGATTTCCTTTCATGAATTACATTTCATGAAATGTTCGATGTCTTGTAGACCTTCATAGAAAGTATTTTGTTAGATATATTCATCAATATCTTTCTGGCCTAGATGTTCTTTACCTCAAGGAGGTTAAAATTGTCAATTTCATGCTTGTTGCATGCCATGTTATTTGGATGGATAGCCTCATTTTTTTTTCTCAACATGATGTTGGTTGAGGTGGATTCTGATGCAGTCAAGGATGGAGGATCGAATTAAGTATTGTCCACACTTGCAGCCAAAAACCAACACAACGGAATTACACAACAACAACAACACCATATCTAAAAGAAAACTGATATCTTTATTAATCAAATAACTGATTACATGCAATGTGTCAAGTTGTAAGGCCTTCCCGATTATGGCCAAATACAAATCAAAAAATAGTTCTACAAGATCATGAAGGATCCAACACATCTCTTAGCTAGCTTAGGTTGTCAAAACAATAGAACACTAGTAGGCACTCCAAGAAGATCTAAACTTGTGCTCACAAGACACCAAGTAATCTACTTGTTACTAAGCTCACAAGCTACTAAATCTGCTACATTTCCTCTACTCTGTCCAGATCTAAGCTGACTCCAGATCTCTACCCTAACCTCCTCTTAAAAAACTACCCAAACACCCTCTTAAATACTAATCTTCAACCACAAGTCGGCTGGAAGAAATAATTAACCCCCCAAGCCAAGTCGGCTTCTACTACAAACAAACATTAAATGCAATACAAGTCCGCTCTCAAATAGCCTTACAAATCCTAAATTCTCCATGTCAGCCTCCAGATCCACATAGGAGAATGTGACATTACCTACCAATAATAAATGCATCAATGCATCCAACCAAATCTCCAAGAACACCCGTCAGTAAGCCAAACTACTAAGTGTGAGGAAATATACCGAGGAAATTGATGCAAGAGCATCTAGGGTCTGTCCTTGGCAATCCTGTGTCACCAAAAACAATTTAGATTTTTTCTATGTTGCTTAGTTCCTGCTTTGACCGAGTTGGTCAGTAGTTGATCGATTTCCTTTGGTTACTGAGTGTGGTCAGTTATCTCCTAGGCGGTCAATTATTTCACTAGCGCTCGGCATTGCCTGTCTATTGCTCGGTTATCTTGCCTACCAATGGGTTTAGTGTTAGTTCCTATTGTGGCCGACTTGTGCATTTATATTGGATCATAGATTTAATGTTGGTATCTATCATTGGGAAGCATGTGGCCCTAGATCTCACCATTCCTTCCATTAATTGTAGATCTGAAGGCCAACTCAGTTCAGTAGCTTCTTGTATAAATGTAGGTGTTGGTTTAGAATTTAGGAGGTAGTTTTTGCATAGGAGTTGGTAGAAGATAGAAGTAGAGATTTTGATAGATCCTTGCATGTTTGAGGACTTACGTGATTCATTGTAATATCTGGCCCTAACTAGGAAGGCCTTATAACCCGACATGTATGGTTCTATTTTATGATAATATATGATAGATTCTGCATTCTCTCTCTCACTGTTGTGTCTTTTGGCTTCTACATGTGTTGGGAAGGCTTGGATCATTAGGGTGCACCATTGTTTGGCCCCTCTTTCTCCCTACCTTGCATCAAGTGGTATTAGAGCAAGGTGAGATCTTGATCTAGGTCTATGGATATAGGTTTCCAGGTTCCTCTTGAAGCCCTGGTTGATTATTGTGGGGTAGCAGATCGCGATCTGACCTACAATTGTAGAGGGTTGTCAAGATGGTTTGTGGGAGGTGAGATGCAAACATAAGATTGGAAAATATGCTAAGGCAGATTGTTGCTAGGCTAGAAGCTGTTGAAATAGCCCAAAGAAGAGGCAGACATCTTGAAGATGTTAGTGATGATAAAGTTCAAGAAGAACAGGCGAATGCAAAACCTACGCTTGTTATGGATCAAGTTGAAGAAATATTTTTGAAGGCTTTGACAAGTCTAAAGTCAACACCACATTTCAATCCTCTTGAGTATGGTGGAAAGCTAGATTCTGATAAATTAGTGGACTGGATCATTGAGATGGAAAAGTAATTTGAATATGAAAACATTCTTGAAGATAAGAAGGTGAAGATTCCAAGCACAAAGTTGAAAATTCATGCATCCTTATGGTGGGAACATTTGCAATTAGATAGGAAAAGGAAAGGAAAAGACAAAATCAAGGTATGGAATATACTGAGGAATTTTATAGATTGGATATCAGATCTGGACATGATGAAGATGATGTGGAAAGAATCGGTAGATACCTGAATGGTTTGAGAGTTTCCATCCAAGAGGAAATTAGTATGGTCAAGCTGGAGAACATTGAAGAGGCTTATCAATTTTCTTTGTAGGTCGCGGAGAAATTGAACAAAAGACATGAGCAAAGATACAGAGGTCAAGGTGGTACATTCCCTAGAGGAAGAGGTAGATATAATGGTGAAAATGGTAGATCTAAACCAAAAAAGACAAATCTGGACAAAGGTAAGACCGAGTGGAAAGGTGAAAGTTCATCTAGAGGTAGACGTAGTAACTATTGAGGTGGTTATGGTAGAGGAAGTTTCTGAGGAACTTGTTATAATTGTGAAGAAGAAGGACATAGATATTTTGAATGTACATAGGCTAGTAAGAAGGCTGGTAGCAGTAGAAATGCTTTGGTGCAAGAAGAGTCACTGAATGAACTTGAGAAATAAAATAACTTGATGGTAAGGAGACAATTGTGGAATGAAAGAAAGAAGGAAGATCCGGTAAGGAAAAGTTTGTTCAAGACCAGATGTAGAGTTTTTGACAAAGTTTGGAAGGTAATTATTGATATTGGTAGCTAAGAGAATTTGGCATCTGAAGAGATGGTCACAAAATTGCAGTTGGAAAGGTTGGTACATCCGAAGCCCTATCAGATTTCATGGAACAAAGATGAGCATACACTCTTGGTAAGTGAACAATGTTATGTGAATTTGAAGATTGAAAAATACTATGATAAGGTGTTATGTGATATCATGCCTATGGATTGTTGTCATATTTTATTGGGTAGACCTTGGCAATATGATAGACATGCTATATATGATGGGAGATTGCATAAGTATACTATTGCGGCTGATGGAAAGAAGCAAATCTTGTTACCATTGATGGAAGAACCTATTAGTAATGTTTGCACATCTGTGAAAGTTTGTTTGATGGAAGGAAGAATTTTTTTTAACTCTTTGAAGAAGAATGATGTATATTTTGCAATGATCCCTAACAAACCAAGTAAGAAAATAGAGGATAATGTCCCGAAGGAGATTGATAAGTTACTCACCAAGTACAGTGATATCATTTCTAACAATGGACCTGATTGTTCACCACTGAAAAGAAGCATTGATCATTGTATGGATCTAATCCCTGGAGCTAGTTTACCAGATAAGGAACCTCATGTGTTGACACCTACCGAGAATCAGGAATTGAACTGATAGATTCAAGAGTTTCTAAAGAAAGGTTTGATCAGAGAAATTTTGAGTCATTGTGCAGTACCTGTTGTATTGGCACCAAAAAAGAATGGAGAATGTGTACTAATTCCAGAGAAATTAATAAGATAATAGTGAAGTATAGGTTTCCTATACTAAGAATGGATGACATCGTGGATAGTTTGACTGGAGCAAAGTATTTCACAAAGATTGATTTGAAAAGTGGGTATCATCAGATCAGAATCAAAGAGGGCAATGAATGGAAGACTAATTTCAAGACAAAAGAAGGTTTGTATGAGTGGTTGGTTATGCCTTTTAGTTTAAGTAATGCATCAAGTACTTTTATGAGGTTAATGAATGAAGTTTTGAAGAAATTCTTTGGTAAGTTTGGGATTGTATATCTTGATGATATTATGATATTCAATAAGACCAGAGAAGAACATTTGTTGCATGTTAGACAAGTTTTGTAGAGATTGAAAGAGGAAAAGTTGCTGATAAATCTGAAAAAGTGTTCATTCATGAAAGAAGAGATTGTGTATTTGGGATTTGTTATTTCAGCTGACAGCTTGAAGATGGATCTTGAAAAGGTTGAAGCTATTTTGAATTGGCCTACACCTATGAATGCGAGTGAGGTGAGATCATTTCATGGTTTGGAAAGTTTTTACCGAAAGTTCATAACAAATTTTAGTTTAATTTGTAATGCTATGACTAAGACTATGAGAATAGACAAAAGAGAATTCAAATGGACACATGGAGCTGACAAAAGTTTTGAGACTCTGAAGCGGAAGGTTTCTGAATTACCTATTTTGGCATTACTTGATTTTAGTAAAGTATTTCAAATGGAATGTGATGCAAGTGGAAGTGCAATTGGAGCTGTGTTGAGTGAAGAAGGTAAACCTGTTTCTTTCTTTAGTGAAAAGTTGAATGATGCTACAAGGAAATATTCTATGTATGATCAATAATTCTATGCTATTGTTCAAGCACTGAAGAAATGGAGACATTATTTGATACCGAGTGAATTTGTGTTGTATACTGATCATAAGGCTTTACAATATTTGGGTAGTCAGAATAAGTTGAATCAGAGACATATGAAATGGGTTGAGTATTTGCAGAGTTATACATTTGTGATAAAGCATAAGAGTGGAGTCACTAACTGAGTTGCTGATGCACTGAGTAGAAGAAGATCTTTGATGACTGAGATGAAAATTGAAGTTCTTGGTTTTGATGAGATGAGAGATTCTTATGAGTTTGACCTTGATTTTTCTGAGCCATGGAGAAAGTGCAGAGCACCTATTCAAGATCAACAAGATACTAAATGAGATGAATATTTTATTTAGGAAGCTATGTTGTTTAACGGTATTTAGTTGTGTATACCGAGAGGAGTAATGAGAACTAATTTGATAAAT
This sequence comes from Chamaecyparis obtusa, assembly GCA_027943335.1. Taxonomy (NCBI): domain Eukaryota; kingdom Viridiplantae; phylum Streptophyta; class Pinopsida; order Cupressales; family Cupressaceae; genus Chamaecyparis; species Chamaecyparis obtusa. The sequence continues at coordinate 23,591 of BSBK01008618.1, read as the reverse complement.
GAGAAACATAGTAGTGGTTTGGCTAGACATTTTGGTATTGATAAAACATGGAATTTTTTGAAAGAGAAGTACTATTGGCCGCAGTTGTATAAAGATGTTCAAAAATTTGTGAAAAGTTTTGGAATTTTTCAAGTTGCAAAAGGAGTAAGTTAGAATATTGGATTGTATACACCGATTATTGTTCCTGAGAAACCTTGGATTGACATCAGTATGGACTTTTTTCTTGGCTTACCAAAGACAATAAGAGGTAATGATTCAATATTTGTTGTTGTGGATAGATTTTCTAAGATGGCACATTTCATACCTTGTAGAAAGACATCAGATGCAGTACATGTAGCAGATCTTTTCTTTAAGGAAATTGTCAGATTGCATGGATTACTAAGGAGTATTATCTTTGACCGAGACAATAAATTTGTTGGATATTTTTGGAAAAACCTTTGGAAGAAATTTGGCACTAAGTTGAAATATAGTTCTACATTTCACCCACAAACCAATGGACAGACTGAAGTTGTGAAAAAAACTTTGGGAAATATTTTGAGATGTTTAGTTGGAGACACACTGAGTAATTGGGATTCTGTGTTGGCACAAGCAAAGTTTGCATACAATAATTCAATGAATAGGAGTACTGGAAAGACACCATTTGAGGTTGTGAATGGCACACAACCAAGAGGAATATCTGATTTGAGAGACATTGCTGATGAGAATAAGAAAAGTGTTGAAGGAGTAAAGTTTGTTGAGTATTGTTACCCTAATTTTCATGTGCATGAAAATTTGGCTAAAACCTATTCTAAAATCTCTATTTTCATCCTACTAGGCATCCTTGAAAATTTCATGAAGTTGTGCCTCATCCCCTAGCCTCTACAAATTATTTTACTCCCTGGTCTGCAGGTCAAAAAATTCATAAAACTAGCCGTTGGAGGCATAAAACCCCGAAAACCCTAAGGCCCTGTTCTAATTTGCATTTTACTTTACTGGCCACTTAAGTCCCTTCATTTTGCATGTGCATTTTAAAATCCTTCAGTCACCAAATCTCCAATTCCCAGCGGTTAACCCCTTAACATTTAGCAATCCCACGAGCGGTTACCATTTCGGCTGGTGGTCTCGGTTCAACGACCAAGTCAAGATTCTTCATCTGACAGTTGTTGCATGATCTCATGGCCTCAAAAGATTCCATGAGATCTTGTGACGATCGTCGATCTTCCAAGTCTATAGCACTTCAAGCTTGTGTGGGTCCATTGCCACGTCGTCCTATATGGAAGCTCTTGATTGGCTAAAAGGTTGTGAGGTGTAACCTTGTTAGAGCAGGGCTGGAAGACTGTGTTCAGATGATCTGATGGCTGGTGCATAATCTCATGGGTTGTGTCAGATCCATGAGATCACGTGCTGACCGTTGATTTCACTTTGTTGTCAGAGCCTTGTGGGTGGGTCCTCGTTTGCTAATGTGCTCATCTTCTATTGGTCCACATAGCGATGACTAAGATTTGTCAGTGGGGCCATGTTAGAGTCTCTGTAGGGATGTGAGAAGGATGAAGATTGACAGCTGGTGTATCTTTGCGAAGGGGTTTTATGACACATGTGATCAAGCACCCACCGTTCAATTTGCCAAGTGTTCAGGTCCTATCATTGGGTCCAGTGCTAGGTTAGGGTGACATGCTCAATTTTCATTGGTCGAAGTAAAGAGAAAATCTATGGGACCGTGTTGCCAGGTATGCTGACTTACTCAAATGTGACTGGTTACCACGTGTTGATGAAGACTTCCAGGTGGACTGATGTGTCAGTGGGGTCACAGCTTAATGAAGATCTATGGCGGGCGTATGATTTGAAGGAATATTTAGTGGTCATGAGATCATGTGCCTGCCATTAGATTGGAATCTCAGTTTGAGTGGGTTCATTGTCAGAGCCTGTCGAGGTGTTTGCTGATGAGGCGGTCGAGGTGAATGAAAGATTGCCAAATGGTGAATGGGCCCAGGGTTAGAAAAACATTAAATGAATCAGTGAATAAGGATTTCTCAGGTTCGCTAGACTTAACCAGGGTCAGTTAAAACAATTAGCGGTCTTGTAACTAATGAGAAAATGTAACCCGAGGTGGACTTGAGGTTAATTCTACAGATGAACAGTTCCCGGGTAAATAAGAAGATCTAACAGTCGTGTTTTAAAAGGAGATTGAGATTTAAATGATGATTGTCGATAGAAGAAAGGTGTGGCACCACCTGTTAGCCATTAGTATTCAAATTTTAAATATTTCTTTGCAAGGTTTTTGCTAGGTTTTGATCCAATGGTCGGTTGCGATAAAATGGGTAGCTAAAAATTTATGTTTCAAGGATGATTGCAGTTGGGGAAAATGATGTGAAGACCTGCACAATTGTCACAGGTCATTTCTTGCTTTCTAAGAGTACCAATTTGAGCATTCATGGTGGACTTTGTGTAGGAAAGTGGATGAATCTAGGTTGCTTGTCTACAAGTTGATGTGGTACAGGGATGGACACGTGAACTCAAATACCTGATCAGCCATGATGTTGCAGAGATACAATTATGATCATATTTGTTTGAGTTAGGGTTGTCTATTATTTTATGTCAACATATGTAACCCTAGTTAGGTTTTGACTCCAGCCTGTGTGCCAAATAGGAGATGTATAAATTGTATTTTTGGAGCTTTTGAGCTCGGAGTTAGACAATTGTAAAAGAAAAAATTCATCTTTCTTAAGGGTCATCTATGGCATTTTCCCTACCCTCTAGCTTCTACAGTTGTATTTATTTCATTGATAATTAAAATATTGCAGAGGTTTTTTTGTGACAATTCTTCATGTCCCTATACTTCCTTGTTTTGATTATCTCTTAGTGAATTGAAGTATATGATGTTTCAGTGATATCTTAGGGTTCCTAATCCCTCTCTCTTTCTGCAACTATTGTGTGTTATTGTGGATGATTGGATGTGAATGCTTTTGTGGGTATACTTAAACCCCCTAACAATCTTGTCTCATTCCTATGCCGAGTTGTAGAAGTGAATGTTTGTTTGTAGGTCATAAATTATGTCTAAATCCTCAGTAATACTATTTTTTGTGAAATCCTCTTTTCCCTAAATAGCCTCCTTCTATTTCAGACCCTTCTATGAAACACTTATGCAAGCCTATTCAGTGAGTTGTGATCTCCTAGACCTAAGTTGTTCATCAATTTCATCCTCTATACTGAGATCCAAACCCTAATTTCAGTTTATCACCTAGTAGGTAGTTTTCTTTCAAGTCATTTCCCTTTTCAAGCATTCCTTCTATCCCTTTCCCTCAAGAGATTTACTTTTCATGTCTAGAAGCAAATTAAAGTGATTATCCAAGAGGAACCAGCCTAGAACTTGGAGGTCTCATCTCAGTTAGCATAGGTCCCACAACCTGGAGATGATTCCCATGTTATACTAGGTTATCAAGACTGTGAGAGCTTGAAGAAAGGGTGCAAACTTAGTGTATAACAAGTACATGAAGACATTACATGAAGATGTGAAACTGAAGCTAGAAGATAGTAATCAGAAATACAAAGATAGAGCTAATAGATCAAGAAGAAATAAAACTTTTGATGTTGGTGATGAAATGATGGTTCATTTGAAGAAAGGCTAATTTCCTATTGGAACATATGGGAAGCTGAAGATGAAGAAGTTTGGACCTTGCAAGATTTTGAATAAATTTGATAGTGGAAATGCATTTGAGATTGAGTTACCTGGTGACATGGACATATCACCTATTTTCAACATTGTTGATTTGTATGAGTATCATGAACTTGACGAAGAAGTAACAGTACCGACAGAATATCCTAAGAAGTAGAACGATGAGGTTGAATAGATTTTAAAGGAAAGAGTTGGCAAGACTACAAGAGGAAAACAATACATGGAGTATTTGGTAAAATGGAAGAATAGACCGATGGAAGATAGTTCTTGGATTTCACAGTCTGAGTTGGATGTGTCCACACTAAGATGTGCACTTCTCTAAGTCATTACTTCCAAGAGAATCCATGGATGGGAAACCTCAAGAAAGCGACCTAGAGCTCCCTAGGCATGGAGTCATAAGGATATTAAGAATGCTCTGAGCTAGAGCTATTAAGCCTATAACCTTGCTAGTAAACCACACAATGAGAGATTCAATGAGACAAGGGCAAGAATGACAATATCTTCAAGAATCAACAATGCAACTATGCTAGAATGAATAATGCAAACTAAGCTATGAAAGGAAAATGAAAGTATTACAAGCCTTACTAATTAAGCTATGTGAGATAAGCTAGAGCTTGAAGGAAATTTAAGCTAAGAAAGCATAAACATGAAGCTATGATGCAAGAATAAAAGCTAGAAGGCAACAAGATCTCCAAAGCTCCAAAGTCACCAAGAAATCCTACAGCATAAGATTAGCATAAAATGTTGGGGATGAAGAATGAGAAGAGAGCTCTTCTTTTATAAGAAATGAGAATCAACGGACAATGGAGATTAAGAGGAAAAAGATTTGATCAAGGGTGGGGTTTGAAAGAGGGATCAATCCATCTGCACAAGTCTCCTATAATGAGAAAGAAGTGTTGACTTTTGAGCCTTGTGTGAGACAAAAAAGCCTTTTCTCCTTTTTATAAAATAGGAATAATGCTTTGTTTGTGCAACTTAGGATAAGAGGAAAGTGGGGCTTTTTATTTAATAAAAGGGGAGGGAATTCCTTTTAAATAAATAAAGACTTACGATAAAATGGTTAGCCCATAGAATATAATCAAATAAATGATAGAATTAGGATTTGATCAAGGAAATTGATATAATTTGAAAATATTGATTCAGGGATTTGAGAAATTGCAAGAATGGGGCCCAAAGTCTAGGCGACCATTTTAGGGTGCATACATTTGCCCCTCTTTAACTAATGTGAGATTGATTTCGGATCACATGCAGTCAACAAATGAAGTTGAAGTGTGAGACCGATTTGGGATCAAAAAACAATCTAGACATGTGTTCGATGGATGGGAACATATCAAGACAAAGGTAAGCTAATTGAAAAAGACAAGGCCAACACCCCTGTAATTAATAGGTGATTGTCAAGTCTAAAATAAGAGATAAGAATCTCAAGCAAGATTGATAAGTTGAATCAAGGATTGAAGTTTGATAGGTATTTCCCCCTCCGAATCGAAATTGAAAGGAGAAACAGTGAATTGATAAATTTGATCAAATCACTAGAAATCATAATTGAAGGTGAAAGATGATAGAATAACTATCAAGTAGTGAAGATATGCCCCAGTTTGACTAGGTTTGACTGAGAAAGATATAGGATAAAGATGAAGTCAAACCTCAGAGATATGAAGCAAATGAAAATGAATGAAAGACTAGAAGGTTGAAAGAGATGGGGATGAAGAAATGAAGATGCCCCAGGGAAGATCGAAGGATCAGGCCTCAAACGGTCCCCCAACTGCGCAGAAGGAGGAGAAATTTTGAAATGAAACTTTGACTATCAAGATGAACTCAGATTTCAATTTCAATCCTGAAAATGGACCCAAGATGTCGAAATTAGCGAGGGGTGGAATTTCTGTGCAATTCCAAGATGTTTTGAAAATTAGGTCAAAAAGTCAAAATGCTATATAAGGGGTAAAAAGGTCATTTTCAAATTCATTTGTCTTTTGTGATTTTGAGAACTTTGAGAGATTAGAGAGAGATTATGGCCCAACAAGTAGAGATTCCAGTCCACACACATTAATTTGAGCATGGTCGGTTGCACAACCGGCCTCCTCAGTATGGTGCCCCGGTAAGTTTTTAGAAAAACTCACTTTTTGAGTCATTTATGAGTTATTTATGGCATTTAAAACATGTTTTTAATTTTTTTTTAATATTTCAAATTTTATTTATGCGAAAGTTCATACGATACTTTGAAAGTATCACACACCTCGATACTTTTTATCATGCGATAGTTCGCTGGTCCACAAATTATCGCACAGGTGTTTAATCTAGTATCGCATGATACTAGATGAAATATCATGTGATCTTGTGCGAACTATCATGTATTAAAAGAATATCACACTGATATTGAGAAAAGTATCGCATGATACTATATCAAAAAATAGTATCACACTAGTATATTGAGAAATATCACATGTGTTAAATTTGAACAATATAACATGGGTCTAGACAATTTTTGCGTTTAATATTCCTTGTACTGATTTTAGACATCCATCATGATATGTTTTGACATCTAGTTTAGGGTTATGGCTTGCTGGAGAATTTTTCGGTGCTCCTTATCAAGGCTCCAAGAGTGACCAGACTATGTTGTGTCAGAGATCTCGATAATCTTGGGAGAGATGACCTGATCAGCATGGGATTCATGTTCTTACTAGATATGCCCCATATTCAGGTAGTTCACGAGTTATTGACTGCATTGGCTAAGAGATGGAACAATGTGCACAACACCTTTCATCTTCCTACTGGAGAGGCATCAATCACTTTAGAGGAATTCTATCAGATCCTCCAGATACCTATCCATGGTGATCCTATGAGTATAATCATATTTATAGATGATCTGTTAGTATAATGTTTCCATAGGATGAAAATTGACATGATTTTTTTGTTGGCACATGTATATTATGATCAGGATCTGATTGAGGGGCAACAAGCCATCTAGGACATGTTCCAAGATGTCACCATCATTGATAGACACCTCAATTGGGACCGGTTGATGGAGGAGTTTGGTCATGATTACCCGATTCCATGCATAGTGTGCTCGATAGTTGCATAAGTGCTTATCACTGACAGGAGCCAGAGAGGATTCCCATTGAGCTGGGGGAGATTGGTTGCCGATTTCATAGAACACCCTCGGTAGATGGCATGGGGCCCAACCATCCTAACAGACATGTACCATGAGTTACATGAGATAGTCTACAAGGAGAGCATGACATGGGCATGCAGTGCTATTCTAGCACAAGTATGGGCATGGGAGCACATCGTCGTTGTGCGCCCACATGTGTAACCTAGGGAGCAGAGATGACCATATATCTATAGGTACATGGGATTCATCAGTCACCCCCATAGCAGAGACCTCACATACTACAGGAGGCTCCTAGAAGAGCTCACATCTTTTGAGTGGATACCATACAGGGCCTGTGAGTAGTGGAGCGACTGAGAGTGGGAGCTGGGGTATATCCTGTGTAGTCAGCCACTATTAGGCTTCCACTCTGAGATTGTTGAGCACTTCATTATCTCCTGAGTATGGAGGCAGTTTGGATGGTAGCATAGGGTACCCACAGAGACTAATACATATGTCTGGGCCAGGGATGAGGAGGGACAAGGATGGTTGTCGATGCTAGACTACCAGCAGGTAGTACAGGAGACTGCAGGTATACGCAAGGAGCCATGGGATTACCTTCCTGATATGGTGGATGTAGGTGCAGATGCAGCCTATAGAGCAGAGTAGTAGAGATATCCATTTCCATGATTTACAGTTCCTGATGCACAGTTGCTGGCACATGGTGGTGATGGGAGTGATGGGGATGGGGGAGACAAGGGAGGGAGGGGAGTAGACAAGGGACAACGATCTAGATTGGGTGGCCAAAAATGGTCACAGAGATAGGTTTCTGATGGTGAGGAGGAGGATGATGCGGTGAGACTAGTTTGCCGATGGGTGAATGCAAGACAAGATCAGCTTACAAAGAGGGGAGGGGGGAGGGTCTCAGGGCTAGAGTGTAGGTTTTGGAGACTGAGATCTAGTAGCTCAGGATTACTATTTATGTATGAGATCAGCAGCTGATGGATGCATGAGCTGAGAGAGGGCAGCATAGGCTGACGCTGCAGAGATCCAGAGAGAGGTGGCGTGAGTGACCTATTATCATGGGCTATATATAGCAGTCATCCCTACGGCATAGAGAGTGCCACTCTACTCCAAGAGGGTAGGCAGATTTGACATGGTACCATACAGAGAGGCATCACCACCTCCACCACCACCACGTGATGGGGAGAGTCAGACTTAGGTCTAGGATTAGATGTATAGAGTCATATCCTGGGACATCATCTAGATTTTGGATCCCATATTGTACTTTGTATCATCACACACACACACACACACACACACACACACACACACACACACACATATATATATATATATATATATGAGATTTACTGGATTTGCGATGTATCTTGTGTAATTGTCCCACTTGTGATGGATGTTTCAGTTTTATTGTCTTTGTTATATTGCTCAAATGTATGATGTATGCTCATGTATAATCTCTCTAGTAGATGTATGTTTAGTTCTCATGTTTATGATTTAGACTCATGTTTCTAAAAATGATCTCTTTGTTGATATAGATATGATGACAAGATTAACCCCTTGTGATGACAGGAAAAGGATGTGATGTGAAAGACAAGGAGTGAAAAATATGATCGAGAAAAAGTGAAAGGTGAGTGCAGATGACCAAGAAGTTTGTAAAAGATGAAAGGAGAGCTCTCTCCATATGCAGGATGTAAAACTAATCTAACATGAACCTAGGAATGCAAGCTACTATGAAAAGTGGTTTACTTGCAACGTTACAAAGCCATTAGTCTCTAATAATCATCATCAAGCATTATGGGTAGCATCACAAGATCATACAATGCACACTAGTATAACTATGTGAATCTAAATATGATCTATATCAGATAGGTATGTGGGAATCTCACATAAGCATAAAAGACATGTAGGTCAAGATGACTAGTGCAATGAGGTTCCCTAAGTTTGATATAGTAGGATTATGCTTGCATCGAGACACAAAAAAGTCAAGATGACTACAAGCATGCACTTGCAAAAAATATTCAAGGATAATACATTGTAGATCCTAGTGTCAAGTGGAACAAGCATAAATGCTCATGACAATTAAGATCAAAAAAATATACCCACAAGTAGAAAAAGAAATAAAATATGTCCTCATGTCCCCAGTCTTCTAGCTCAGCATCATCAAAAACTATAAGGGAGAGAACACTCATCAAAAAAATCATCGTAGGCAGCACACAAAGAAATAAAGTCAAACAAGTCTCATGGAGTCAAGTGTTTAAGTGCGTGTGTGTAGGTCCTAGAATCAATCTTTGAGTATCGCATCTACCAGTGGAAAATATCATATCATGGTAGACTATGGGTAAGATATCTGATAAGTGTTGAGAAACACTTGACGCTTGGGTAGTGTTGAAAAACACAGTTGGGGTGGTTTTGAAAACCACCGTTTACAAGGTGTCCTAAAGACTGACACATCCAAGAGACCAAAGCCAACACAGTTATACCCCCTAGACAAAGACAAAGACCAATTCTAAACCAAGGCAACAAGGACAAGACATGATGGAGAAAGGCTAAGTGTCGAGGACATGTACTAGGAAACAAAGGTGCAAAGGCCTCAAGTAGCACCTATTTCCAAGTTTTCACCACTTGACATATTTTTTTATTTTTTCAATTTTTTTGTATTTTTGCTACCAAGGCGCCTGTTTCCAGGTTTTCACCAAGGCACTTTTTCTATTTTTTTGAATTTTTTGTAGTTTTTTATTTTTTTGTAATTTTTTCAAAACTTTATATGCTTTTTAGAATTTTTTTTCAGCATCATATGTGAATTTTTTGAAATTTTTTTCTTCAGGATCAATAAATATGTACAAAGGATGCCCCCAGATAGAATGGGCATCAAACTCCCAAGCAAGATCACATCGTGTAGTCCCAATATCTAGCAAGGTGGAGAACAAGAGGGATTAGCAAGCTGGTGGAAGAGATGGAAGATAAGAGAATGAAGGAGAAATGAAGGGAAGAAATCCTCAAGGGAAAACTCCTCGAGAGTACCCAAGCTAGGGAAAATTGTCATGGCAAGCACATTTGGACAAGAAATGAAAGGCCAGCATAGGATAATTCATAAAAGTGTAATGCAAAAGAAGGAAAGGAGGTAGTCCAAAGGAGTAGACATATCAAGAGGCTTCATAGCATCGTGTTTTACTCTTTTTTATTAGATCAAGACCAAAAGGGAAAAGGATAGTGAAAGGCTAGAATGAATGGAGGAAAATAAATATGAAAGCTAAACATGAATGGAATGAAAGCAAGATCATCGTAAGATAGCTCACAAGATAGCCAAATGTTCGTGTATAGGTCAACATTGTCAAGATAAAAAAGAGAAGATGAAATGGATGAAATATGTAGAAGAACTATGCATGATGCTTGATTGCCAGGTTTTCATCACGGTACTTATCCAAGGTGCCACAAGGGAGTGGTTTTCACCATAGGAAAAATTTATTTCTCTTTACTTTTTCTACCAAGGTGCCTATTTCTAGGTTTCCACCAAGGCACATTTTGAATTTTTTTCATTTTTTTTTTTTTTCATTTTTTGATGTTTTTGGAAGAATGCAAGCTTTTTAGATAATGCTCCTTGAAAGGATAAACCATGATATGCCAAGGATTCAAAATGATATGCTCAAAGATGCTGGTAGGGAAAGGAAGATGGAAGAGAAAAATGGAGGATAAAGTTTTATGTAAAGCAAATGAGGTTGGAAGATAGGAGGAATAGGAAAATGAGGAAAAATGATAGAAGGTAGAAGGATAATGAATGGAAGTATTGTGAAAGGGTAGATGGAAACGAAGGAAAGATCAACATCAACACACACCTTGACGGGTGGCGAGAAGATGGAAGAAATGTGAATGAAGGAATAGGTGAAGGAATATGGTGAATGGATAGAAGAGGTTGTGGTTTAGGCGCATGGAATGGAAGAATGTTTTTGGAAGAAGATGAAGTGGAAGCCTTTGGAAGCTTGAATGTCAACTTCACTTGTTGTTCAAAATCAGACTCTTTCAAGAGAGACTTTGGAATCCATATAGTCGTAGGCTTTTCATTTTTTTTATGATGATTTAGAGAGAATATCTTCAATGATGGATTTTGGAACCCATACTTGTCTTGTAGTTTTCTTCTTAGATATCTCTTTTGACTTTATGCCTCCATGTCAATTAGAGAAGACATGGTGAACTTCTTTTTTTGATAGATTCTTGTATTGCTTCTTTTTCTTGTATTGAACATTCAAGTTACTTCCAAAAGACTTGGGACTTGTGGAAGAAGAAGGAGGATATGACTGGTTTAGATGGGTGGTTGGATGAAAAGGATTCAAGGATATGCATCTATGTTGATCTTGAGGAAATATAGGAGATGGAGGGACGTAAGGACCCAAGATGGATGATGATTAGGAGATTTAGGAGGGGAAAGTGAAGGTACATAAGTGCCCAAGATGGAATGAAGACGTGAAGCCCTTAGCAGTGGTGGAAGAGGTCCAAGGATGAAAGTGGAAAATGAAAAAGGATAATCAACCAATTCATCAGCCTCTCTAGAGTGTGCATTAGGATTTGTAATAGGATCATGAACATCTTGAATAGGAGAAACTTCTTTGATAGGATTATTCAGAGCTTGCAAAGACTTAGTAAGAATAGAAAGTGGAAGCAAACATGGAGTGGTGGAACAAGAAGATGGAAAACTTTGATCTTGACAAGGAGCTTTGGATAGCATAAGCATATAATTTTCCTCTTGATTTTCAATAGGTTCAACATTGGAAGTAACAACACTATTTTTAATAACCTTAATGGAAAGCACAAGTGTAGTAAGGTTATTTTGATCATCAATAAGCTCAACGGTGTAAGTAGTAGCTTGATCTTTCTTAGGGGAAAACTTAAGACATGGTGAAATGAATGAGAAAGGGCGTAAAGAATCAAAAGTAGCATGAAACAAATAGGAGATATTATGGAAAGGATTGGATGACATGGAGGATGCTTGATCTTGATCTTTCTTATGTTCTTTTCTTTATCATTTTTAGAGTCCTCTTGACATGGAGCCACTTCTAAGGACAAGGAAGCATGTTGGAATTGTATGGAAGACTTGGGAAGTGATGGTGAAGGACTAGCCGAAGTAGGAATTATAGCATATAAGGGCTTAGGCTCTTTAGGTTTAGTATTATTGAAAGTATTTGCAGCCAAGTGAAGGTTAGCTTGAGTTTCTTTAAGAGGTAGCCCTTGAGGATAACTATAGGGAACCGCATCAAAAGTATTAGGATCTTTGTTGGATGAAGGATTTGGGACAAACTTGGAAGACTCGGAAGCTTTAGGAAATGTATGGGTATTAGAGGAAGTAGGGGATGGAAGAGAACCATCACAAGACAAAGGTACATCATTAACGTAATCTTTCTCGAGAGTGTAATCTTTATTTTCATCATGAGAGTTCTTAGAGGAAGAATTCTTATAGTATTTATGTTTCGAATCAGCATGGTACACTTTATATTCCTCAATTGAAGTAGATGTATCATCTAGGTATTATTCACAGAAATCATCAAAGTCTCTTTCAAAATTAGAATCATATGGATCACCATCACGATCTAGCCAATGTGATGACCTATTTCCAGTAAGCACGAGCACACGACTAGGAGGACTCTTAGGAATAGAGGTGTCATAGGTATCACTATATTTTCCATCATCATAGCCATCATAGTCATCATAGTCATCAAATTCATCAAAGATGGGTTGATCACTCTTCATGGGAGAGGTATCACTAGGACTATCATATTTCTCATTATGGTATGTCTTGAGAAGGGAAGTAAGAGTCTTGGGAGAAGTAGAAGAGGAACGAGATCCTGAAGAAGAGGAAAGTGAAGACCTAGTGGAGGAAGAAGACTTGGAATATGAAGAATGCAAATAATATCTAGAAGAGTCATGGTAAGACTTGGAAGATGAGGAATGATTAGAAGACTTAGAAGATGAAAAATGTTTGGAAGAAGGAGGTCATGACATGATTGTGTCTATGATCCTAGCAAAGGCATTTGATTCATTCATCTTTTCTTTTATTTTTGTCTTAAATTCATCACCTATGCAATATCTAGAAGGACTATTGGAGGAATAAAACTCTTCGAATTGAGCAATGAGTTTGAGATCATCTATTTTCAAGAGAGGTTCCATAACAAGGTAATTAAAATTCATGGTTCTGGAAAAGGAAGAATCAAGCATGGAAATGATAGAAGAGATGAATAGAAGAAGGTAGACTAGATAATAAGAGGAAAAGAATCAAGAAGACATGAAGAGTTTAGGAAGAAGAGGAAGAAACATGATGGAAGAAGAGAAAGAATGGAAATGGGAGACTAGGAAGACATGGGAGATGTGGAAGAAAGAAGACCAAGAGTCATTGTGTGCAACTTGATACCATTGAAGTTCATTTGGATGTTGAGCAACATGTCATAGCACCTAAGATCTGACCTGGACTAACCAAGGAAGACTGAAAATGACACAAGTCAAACAGACAATAATTTTACCCTGTGCGATAGTTCGCAGGGTATTGGGACGATACAATATGTCCAGATGATATTTCACACTATGGTCGTGCGATAGTTTCTAGGTAGTCGGTGTGATATTTTCCATGCAAGCTATGTGACAATTGTGCAGTAATGAAGAATCCCAAGATAAAACTCAGACCAGTGTGTGATGTTTGTTCAGTATGGTTCGATTCTTGACCACTGAATGTAAAAATATCAGTGTTAAAGGCAATTTGGTCAATGTTTTAGTTTGGTAAGTTTGATTTCACAGTTCGGAATACAGTAACAATAGACAATAGGTAGGTTTGTAAATAGTAGGTGATCAAACATGTCATAAAACACTTGCACAAGGCCAAAAGCAACCTTGCCAAGACAAGCAATTGTGATATCAAAGTGAAAAGTCCTATGAATGCTACCGTGATGTTTGATGTTTGAGAACATTTGTATAGGTAGATCACAACAAGAACACTTCAAGAACTTACTATCCTAAAAAGACAAAGGCTCAATACTTAACAACTTGGCCCACACTTGATGTCCCATCGCCTCACACAAAGTGATTTCCCACAATAGATGTTAGCTTTGTCGTGGAAGTGCCAATGACACAACCAAAGGAACACAGATGTTGAGTAATCTTGGGGTGATCCGGGTTAGTCCACTAGGATCAATCCTTGCACCAAGAGGCTAAGCGACAAAATTGGGTAGCTTCTATCTATGGTTTGTAGTAAGGGTTCTATTCGCAATACCCCTCTTGCTCTCCAAAGGGACTCCTTACTTGCGGTAAGTAATGAACCTTGCGGCCACAAGAGTACCTTAAGAATTCTTGCTCAACATTTTCCTCATGGTCATAATCCCACAAGTACTCACATTAAGCGAAGACAAGTACTACGTCTACCAAGTTTTTGTGTCCTTGATAGCTTTGATTTTATAGTGGGTTGGAATAGCTCAATGTTAGCTTGTCCCCACTTGGGTCATTCCTCTTGATTGCTCAAGAGAAGGCCTGGTAAAGGATTCTAAAACAAAACAAAGAGTGGATTAATCTTTGAGGGTCAAGATTTCTGGTTCACCTCAAGGGTGAAGAGCATACTCTCCTATCTCAAAAATCTCTCCCAAACACACCAAGCAAAGTTCAATTAGCCTCTTGCTTTCAAAATCTAGAAGTGGGTCAAGATTTTTGGTTCACCACAAGGGTGAAGAGCATACTCTCCTACCACCAAAAGACTCCTACAACAAGAAATTAAGTGCCTAATAAAAGAAACAACTAGTATATGCCACACTTAAAAATGAAAGCAATGAACAAACACTTGATTATTTTTATGCTTTGGGTAGCCCTGCAAGAAAGGATTAGTAGCCCTTGTACATTTGAAGCTTTGGCATGCATTCTTTTGGGAAAATATTCAAGCAATGAGGGAAAACCTACAAGCACAAATTGTTAGCCCCACAAAGGTTAGCACAATAAAATCAAGTAAAATCTACAAGTAAACCTCTATTCTACCACAACAAATCAGAAATCTAAAACAACCTAATCAAATCTTGCAAAGAAATGACCAAAATCACTCACTCCCAGGCTAGTGCGATAGTTCTGTCAGAGATTGAATCGTATGATATTTTGCAATATACTGGTGCGTTACTTTCTCTCTGTACGATAGATCGCATTACCTACATGTGACATAGTATAAAACACCAGTGTGATAGAATCCTATATAAGCATACGATGCTTTTACTAGAAAAATATCACATGGGTATAGGATAAACTATCGTATGATACTAGAAGACTATCATACGAAACTCTGTCAGAAAGTACAAAAAAATAGCTGAAATAGCAAGAAAAATGTGATGAAAAATTAGTAGAAATGCATGAAAAGAAGGAAAAAACAAGAGTGTTCTGCCCCACGGTGGGGGCAAAAAATGTACACACTAAGACGTGCATTTCTCTAAGTCATTACTTCCAAGAGAATCCATGGATGGGAAACCTCAAGAAAGTGACCTAGAGCTCCCTAGGCATGGAGTCACAAGGATTTTAAGAATGCTCTCATCTAGAGCTATTAAGCCTATAACCTTTCTAGTAAACCACACAATGGGAGATTCAATGAGACAAGGGAAAGAATGCGAATATCTTCGAGAATCAACAATGAAAATGAAATGCGACTATGCTAGAATGAACAATGCAAGCTAAGATATGAAAGGAAAATGAAAGTATTACAAGCCTTACTAATTAAGCTATGTGAGCTAAGCTAGAGCTTGAAAGGAAATCTAAGCTAAGAAAGCATAAACATGAAGCAATGATGAAAGAATGAAAGCTAGAAGGCAACAAGATCTCCAAAGCTCCAAAGTCACCAAGAAATCCTGCAGCATAAGATTAGCATAAAAAGCTAGGGATGAAGAATGAGAAGAGAGCTCTTCTTTTATAATAAATGAGAATCAACGGACGATGGAGATTAAGAGGCAAACGATTTGATCAAGGGTGGGTTGAAAGAGGGACCAATCCATCTACACAAGTCTCCTCCAATGAGAAAGAATTGTTTAACTTTGAGCCAAATGTCAGACAAAAAGGCCTTTTCTCCTTTTTATAAAATAGGAATAATGCTTTATTTGTGCAACTTAGGATAAGAGGAAAGTGGGGGCTTTTTATTTAATAAAAGGGGAGGGAATTCCTTATAAATAAATAAAGACTTAGGATAAAATGGTTAGCCCATAGATTGTAATCAAATAAATGATAGAATTAGGATTTGATCAAGGAAATTGATATAATTTAAAAATATTGATTTTTGAAAATATTGATTTAGGGATTTGATAAATTGTAAGAATGGGGCCCAAAGTCTAGGCAACCATTTTAGCTTGCATACAGGATGCATCTCAGACCAGACCTACCAAATGATTCGGAGAATCATTTCAAAATAACACCAGGTTTCTGATGCAGGAGCATCTCAGGTCCTTGGCAATCCTGTGTCACCAAAAACAATTTGGAGTTTGTCTGTGTTGCTCGGTTCCTACTTTGACCGATTTGTTCGATAGCTGGTCAGTTTCCTTTGGTTACTGAGTGTGGTTGGTTATCTCCTAAGCGGGCAGTTATTTCACTGGCGCTCAACATTGTCGGTCTGCTACTCGGTTATCTTACCTACCGATAGGTTTAGTCTTAGTTCCTGTTGTGGTCAACTTGTCCATTTATATTGGATCATGCATTTAATGTTGGTATCCATTATTGGGAAGCATGTGGTCCCATATTTGACCATTCCTTCCATTGATTGTGGATTTGAAGGCCGACTCAGTTCAGTAGCTTATTGTATAAATATAGTTGTTGGTTTAGAATTTAGGAGGCAATTTTTCCATAGGAGTTGGTAGAAGATAGAAGTAGAGATTTTGACAGATCCTCACATGTTTGAGGACTTCGGTGATGCATTGTAATATCTAGCCCTAACCTGGAAGGGCTTACAACCCGGCATGTATGGTTCTATTTTATGATAATATATGAAAGATTATGCATTCTCTCTCTCACTATTGTGTTTTTTGGCTTCCGCATGTGTTGGGCAGGCTTGGATCATTAGGGTGCACCATTTTTTGGCCCCTCTTTCTCCCTACCTTGCATAAAAAACATACCAATTGAGCTCCACAAGCATAACTAAGCACCGTAAATGTTGAGTCTCCTTCAATGATTGAGCTTCCTTTAGTGACCGAGTCCTCCAGCGATCGAGCCACTTTAGTGACCGATCAATAGTCATAAACATTGAGACCTTTTCAACAACCGAGCACTGAGAAACAAAACACCAATGCATCGAGTGACCATCATCCACCGAGATCCACAAGAACTTCCAATTAAGAATCACCACGAAGATCACTGAGCTCCATCGATGAAGCAAAATAAACTTCGACCAAGTACTATCACCCAAATATCTAAGTAAAAGAAAGTCTTTAGGGAGCTCATCTACATCCTAGACCGAGTGCCATAAAATCACAAGGAACTGAACAAGAAACTAGGATGCCACTGCATCAGACTCTTGGGGTACAAAGAAAAGTGTGTCCCACACTTTCTCACCAAAGGGAACATCTGAGCACCAACTCCACTTCATCTTCACCAAAGGTTTCCACTCCATCAAAGGAAAGAGAACCAATCTACAACTCAACCAATCAGCATGTCCAACATCTTGAACAATCCAAGCCTTCAATGCATCACCAAGGATCAATGAAGAATCCCATCTCAAAATCTCATTAGAAGACTTATCACTGTCAACTAGTGACTCAAGTCCGCAACTAGAAAAAACATCTATACCTCAACACCAAACAAAAGCAATTTAGTAACATCATCATCACGAAGGTGTTCAATAGCATGTAACTTCTCATCAATAACAACTTGATCAAGCATAACCAGATGCTCTACAATTTCCATGTCAGGCATAACTGACTGAGTATGAAAACCAATCTCTTCTCCAACCTCAAAAAGGTCAACAACATCTTCAGTAATCATAGGTAACTTAGCAACAAACACAAGTTTCTTTGTAGGTTTTATGTCAGACTCCCTCAACTTATCATCGAAACCAACTTCACATAACTCTTCAACCTCCATACTGTCAAGATGTCTTTTCTCTCAGACCAATCTCCTAACCGGCCAAACAAATTTCTTTTGAATTGGCATGTCCCAACTTCGGTAAGCTCTACAAATCTCAACAACACTTTCCTTTGCCAAGTTCTTAACTTGGTTCTTAAGAAAATCTGCTTCCAATCGAGAAAAACTTTCACAAATCTTCACCTTCACCATATCACGAAGAGAAGCAATCACACTAGGGTCCAATTCTCCCGAAGACATCTCCAAAGATTTTTGTAAACCCTCTATAACAAACCCTAAACTGACCACCTTATGACAACCTCCAAGTTGAATGCAAGTCAAATCGTAACCTGCCACCTCGCATGAACAACCAGGCCATAATTTCACAAGTTTAGTGCCACAGATCTGCAACTTAGATTACACATAATTTCTTCGCCAGTCTTTCTCTCAACAAGATCAACTCTACTTTGATACCACCTGATGTAGTCAAGGATGGAGGATCCAATTAAGGACTATCCACACTTGTAGCCAAACACCAACACAACAAAATTACACAACAAAAAAACTAGATCTGAAAGAAAACTGATATCTTTATTCATCAACTAACTGATTACATGCAATGTACCGGGCTATAAGGCCTTCCTGGTTATGGCCAAATAAAAAGAAATAAATAGTTCTACAAGATCACAGAGGATCCAACACATCTCTCAGCTACCCTAGGTCTGCAACACAATAGGACACTAGTAGGCACTCCAAGAAGATCTAAACTTGTGCTTGCAAGCCACCAAGAAATCTACTTGTTCCTAAGCTTGCAATCTGCTAACTCTACTACATTTCCTATACTCTGTCCAGATCTAATCTAACTCTAGATCTCTACTCTGACCTCCTCTTAAACAACTACCCAAACACCCTCTTAAATACTAATCTTTAGCCACAAGTCAGCTTGAAGAAACAATTAACCCCCCAAGCCAAGTGGGCTTCTACTACAAATAAACATTAAATGCAATACAAGTCGGCTCTCGAATAGCCTTACAAATATTAAATTCTCCTTGTTGGCCTCCATATCCACATAGGAGATAATGTGACATCAACTACCAATAATAAATGCATCAAGTTAGTCAAGAGAATCTCCAAGAACACCCATCGGTAAGCCAAACTACCAAGTGTTAGGAAATATACCGAGGAAACATACCAATCGAGCTCCACAAGCATAACCGAGCACCATAAATGTCGAGTCTACTTCAATGATTGAGCTTCCTTCAGCGACTGAGTCCTCTAGTGACCAAGACAGTTTAGCAACTGAGCAACAATCATAAACACTGAGACCCCGTCGGGAACCGAGCGTTGAGCAACAAAACACCAATTCACCAAGTGACCATCATCCATTGAGATCCACCAGAACTTGCAACTGAGAATCACCACCAAGATCACCGGGTTCCATTGGTGAAGCAAAAAAAACTTTGACTGAGAACTATCACCCAAATAACTAAGTAAAAGTAGGTCTTTACCAAGCTCATCCACCTCCTTGACCAAGTGCCAGAAAATCAAAAGGAATTGAACAAGAAGTCGGGATGCCACTACATCAGATTCACTACTCTCATTTTCACTCACTAGAATTCTTTTGTTATTAATCAAGGTTCTGACCCCATGCAAATAATTGTATGTTTTTTTTTTAGTAGACAATAATTCATTTGGGATTGTTAATATTTATGCTCCCAATGATGTTTTAGAAAGATCTCACTTGTGACATTAGATAGTAGATTCTCTACCACCTATAACTTGGGTCATGTGTGGGGACTATCTCTATCTCCTAATCTTATCCATATAATTATTGCTTGTCCCGTCCATATTCTATATAGTTAGCCTATCCAAATATGTCCCTTGGTCTTGATATAAACTAATGATGTTAAATGAAAATTGCGTTTTAAAAAACCTGTTAACAAGTTCATTACTACAAATCATATGCCTTCTAGGGTACTATCTCATCACCTATCTTGTCATTTCCAAATCTTTAGCTTGGAAAAAACATGTTATCTCATGACCTTGGTAGTCCTTGGTGACCAAAACAACTTCAATGCCATAATAAGCAACCTTTATCCTTCATATATCTACTAGTCCACTCATCCATTAATAATGTCCTTGCCTTGGTAGACACTAAGAAAATTTAAATGTATCTTTCTTTCATATTAAATTCTTGCATAAAATCCCAAAAATTAAATAATGTCCTAAAAGAAATCCTAAAACATCAAATAATATCCTAAAAAAATCAAAAATATTGTAAAATGTCCTATATAAACCACAAAAATGGTAAAAATTAAATATCCCAAAAAACCTTAAAATTTTGAAAAACAATCAACATTCAAAAGAAAACAACCATTTTTTTAAATTTTCATAGTATATTATTTCTTGCAATAATACTGGCATTTGAGAAAACACAAATTTAAAAATACGTCAAACATTGTGCATCAAAAATTATGTATCAATAGACAAACTATATAGTTACATCAATAATCAGTCATATCAAACTTATCTTATCAATCAAATAACATCAATCTATCATTTATCAACTATCATTTGTCTTATCTTTGTGTTATACAAAGAGTAGTATGCTCGAAACTAGACTGTGTCTATCTTAGATGAGGTACTTATTCCCAAAACTGGACATCATAATCACCATAAAAACTACCAACTTTTAGAACAAGATCAAAATGGTTGTTGACTTAGTTGGTTTGGTAAGGCTTATCTTTTATTGATTTACTTTTGGTCATGTTCCTATGCTACTCAAGGATATCCACAAGTGATGAGAGTGGTCAAGTTGGTTCATGAACGATTTTTTGTTTAGTTTTTTCTCTTTCGTTTGTGGGGTTTTTTAATGAAATTCTAGGGAATATATGTCTAATGCTTGAGGATAGATGGAAACATGCCTTCTATGCAATGTGTCTATTTTTTGCAATTGGATTTCCTTATGCCTTATCTTTCTATGTCATGGTGTGAAACATCCATTTTTCATATTAAATGAATCTCTCTAATGATAAAGCACACTTGTGAAAGCATGGTTTCATTACTACTAATTATTCTTCAGTTTCTTACTAATTTATTCTTCTATCTAAATTTTCTTTTGTCAACCCTAGTAATCATTTCTCAAAAAAAAATCTCATGTCAAAAAATTTACCCAATTTTTTGGGCGTGTAATGCTGTTCCTATTGTCCATTACGACATAAGCTTTAATTTTTTTGAAACAACACTTAAAATCACATTGTCTCTAAGAGGGGGAAAATGTTGACACTTAGAAATGGTTAACGCCTATGACTACACCTTTTAACATATCTTCTATATGTCATGTGTTTGGTCTTCATCAATTCTCGACATTGTCTCTTTCTTTCATTAATTAAATAAAGCCAATTATTTAATTAATTATTAATTAGGTCCTCTCATCTCATTATTTTCTTTCAGTTTGTCATTAAATACTCTCTTCATATGGTCTGATTAAACATTTAACCCATGTCCCCTTGTCATCAATTTGTCCCCTTATCATAATGCCTCATTGCTTTAGTAAATAAACTATATTTAATTTGCCCCTTTTCATCCTTTTCTCACAACTAAATAAATTTATTTTTTAATTATTTAATTTTCAAAATGTGATCGAATTAATAACTATAAATTATTAATTTGTCCCTAATTCCACTTTCCACTCCCATAAAATTTCTACCTAATTCCTCCTATGACACTCCCCTCTAGTTTTTCCATTTGTTTCTCTCTCTTGATTTCTCCACTAATTCATTCCAACTAATTTCTCCCTCCATTTTTTTCATCCTTTCTTCTACTTGCAAATGGTATTTTTTTATGAAAATAAATATTTTTAATCCTTATTTTCACTTAACTCAATCTTATTTCTATTTTCTTATCAAATTGAAAATGCAATTGTAAATATATCATCATTTAACTTGTCCTCTTATTAGTACTTGTCGGTAAGCTAAGCAAGTAGTATTACATCATTTAATGGATTTAATCCATTAACTACTGATTAAAACTAATTCTTTGCATCAATTATAATCTAGTGTATTTCTTTTTTTGTTAAAAATAACAACATTTGAGGTCTTATAGACTACTTTTTTAAGAATAAAGAGCATGAATAGCTTTTCTTGAATTTTTAGTAAAAAAAATTGTAGGATTTTTTTTAAGATTTTATTCAATTTTATGAATTCAATTTTATTACTCTTCCATATTGCTTTAGTTAGTATTATTTAATTATTAAATATTTTAAAGTTTTATTGAATTTTAATTGATTTTCTTCAATTTTTTAAATAATTTTTTAACCAAAAGTATAATATGTAATTTCTATCATAATATATTAAGATAATATTCATTATTATTATAAGATTATAAAATATTGAATATTTTTTAATTTATTTTAATATATATTATATAAATTTAAATTTAATATAATAACATTATAATATTGTTATTATATTTCAATTGTGTACTCTATGAAAAATAGTTATTTGGCCTAAATAATTAACACTAAAATTTATTATAAGTAAAACTATTTTACAATTTAAATTAATTACAATTTATATTTTATAATTATTTATAAAATTAAAAAAAATTTATTATTACAGCTTAATTATAATAATTTTATAATTATTTATAATTAAAAATCAATTTAGATATACATTAAAATTAAAATTAAACTTAATTATAAAACTAAAGGCAAGTACTCCCTACTATGTGGCACTTGTTTAATCTTGTTTTTTTAATTTCTTGAGTTCTAAATTGATCTTGGTCATCTAGTCTATCCCAAAAATAAATTTATAAATTGGTCTCTTTGTCCTCATTCTTAATATCCATGGTTAAGGAATATTCTCTTTTCCTTATGCTATCATTTTTTCCTTAGCTTTTATCATTTGTACACTCAATCTACTTGAGCAACATACCATTAGAGATGAAATGAAGAACATCAAAGCGTGTCAAAGGAATGCTTGGTTTGGTTTGATTTAGTCTATGTTTTCATGCATTTAGTTTTGATGACATTGATGGTTGGATTAGAATAGTATTCATGAAATTTATTTTAGTGGTTGGGATTTTGGTTTCATGTTCCCTAACTCTAATTTCCTTAGTATACAATAAATAAATAAACAAATAAGTAAAATAAAATGACATTAACATAAAATGTAAATATAGTTATATATATTTATTACAAAATGGATAATTTGAATCAGATACACATTTAATAGAGTATTCACTAAAGTGTAATCTATTAAAACTAGACATGATATATCTATTATTGCAATTGTCAAAATCTATGACATAAGTAAAAGTGGACTTGTCATTCAAAAATTTAATATAGTTTGACCTTTAATCTAATGCATTAAAATGTCTAATTCAAAAAAGGTAAAACAAAAAATGAATGCAATGGATGTAGAAGTCTTCTAAGCATTCATGCTTTGACAAGAGTAAGGTATCTATCACCAACTAGACCATAATTTCTCAAGACCATAAAAAAATCAGCTTTAATTGAAACTTTGTTGGGGCTTCTGACTTGTAAGTGGATAGATCAATTAAAGGATTTCAAACTCCTTATAGTCATAATTGGATCATAAATTATTTATTTTGACATAATAGAGATTTAAAATTTGAGTCATGTTTTTATAATTTAATAAAAAATGTAATAAATATATTTATATAATAATTTTTCCATATTTTTTAGAATTTAATTGTTTAGTAAAACTTTATATATATATATATCTATATATGTGTGTGTGTGTGTGCTATAGTATATATATATAT